>MU260866.1:72500-148995 GCA_020310875.1 Ceratopteris richardii | reverse complement strand
TCTTCAAGTAATGATAAAAGGCTATTTAAATGCCTTAAAATTTAGGTATTAAGCATCTATTTTGATGCAAAATGATCAATCCAACCAAAATAGGTTAGTCATGCATGTTGGAGATCAAGATTTCTTATCTATTCAAAAGAAAAAAGGCAAATGGAACTCATCCTCTTGTAAGCAGAAAACTATTCACGCTACATAATCTAAAAAGTAAGAAAAGCCAAGAAGAAAACCAAAATTTCCAATCAATTTTTCAAACACTTTGACAAATCATATTCTCATAAAGAGCTCTTCTGAATTGGCTGGAAAAGAGGCAAAGAAGAAAGTTAGTGGAATGGTTGTTGCACACACTTATACACAAAGTAAAGTATACTAATCTTGATTAGAATGATGAATCGGTTTTTACTACTATTTGGAGCTATGAACTATCTTCCCATGAGAAGTGTATCTCAATAGTAGGCTCAAATGTTTAGTAGTTTAGTAGTAAGGAGACCGTGGATATTACGTTGCAGTGCAATTTCTTAGATTTACTTTAGCTTGCCAATAGATGGAATATTATCAAAATCCACTAACAACTCATTTTATCCTATAAAAGAAGTTGGCGAACTCATTCTAACTAGTGGTTATTGTAGTTATTTTGACATTGTGGAACGCTTTATATGTGCTACAAATCAGGAAAAATATGTTGTTAGTTCTAGAAGTAGTTGCAATTGGCTTGGTTGTCAAATTTGTTGATGACTAGATGTATGGTCCATGATCTCCCGAATGGTGACAATGTTGATGACAGATGTATGGTCATCTCAATTTGATTGTTTGCTTCACCTACAAAAATGTGAAGTGATGTCCTCTCTATCCAAACTTAAGGCACCCTATCAACATTTCTGTGAAGGTTGTAGTTTTGGAAAAAATGAAACGTTCCTCCTTCCCAAAAAATGGTTCAACTCGGAGTGCTCATAAATTGGAACTTTTTATAGTGATTTCTAAGGTCCTATGTAGACACCTTCATTTGGGAACTACTTATACTTCGTGATTTATTTCATCAGTTTTCTAGTCATACATGAATGTATCCATTGAAAGAAAATTCTAAAGTGCTTATGTGGTTCAAACAGTTCTGTGTTATGGAGTTCTGTGTTATGGGTGTGAATTTATGGCCGATTTTGGGATAAGATATCAGTGTAAAGTTTCGTATACATCTCAAGAAATTGGCTTTGCTAGTAAGTGGCGGACATAATCACGATGAAAGCTGCTATAAAAATAAATGAAAGCTTCCAATCATACGATGGCAAGAAGAACAGAAGGCTAATGGGCTCCACCTTCATTGTTGCCTGTCACCTTCCCCATTGCACCCTTTATTGCTTCGCCAGCATGAGAAAGTGATTCGGCAGCGTTCTCCTTCAATTGCTGGGACTTTTCCTGTGTTGCTTGTGCAGCTCCAGAAGCCTTGTCTTTCGCCGTCTGGGGCATTCCTTTCAGAGTATATAGAGTTCTCAAGGCTTCAACAACGGAGAAAGATCGGGCGAGAAGCATGCAGAACAGAATGGCTACAGAATCACACACACACAAGTAACAAAAGAAGACTGCGCAAATCATCGTGGATAGAGAAGCTGTTCCCTTTGCTATAGCTCATTCTGACATGTTCTGCTTTATATGGCGAAGAATGACTATAATCACATTAACACTCTTACCTGACTCTGTTCGTGATGCTCCTAACTATGAACAACGTGCCACGCACTAGTAAAGTTAGAACGTAACGCACACTACCGAAACTCAAAGTTGACAGTCAACGGCAAGCTTTTTCCAACGCCGGAGCTATACAGGTCTTCTTAAAAGTCGAAAGCTCCACGACCTACAATCCTCATTGGAGACGTCTCGCATTTGACATGGACACGCGGCTCGACTACATCTATCTCTCCATGAGGTCCCGATCGAAAAACCTGACCTGCCCTTGTATTGGAAGCACACGTCTAGCTTTTCTTTTCAAATGTTTTCGCATTAGAATGGTTCGAAGAAGAAATATAAAAGTCATCCATTGCTCATCTACAGCTTCATGGTCATCTTTTTCGTCCGTTCCTAAGCAAGAATTCAGGTAATTCTATGGTAAGATTTTGAAATTATGACTTATATGATAAGCATCAGATCATCATGATCATCATATCATGAGCATCATCATCATCATCATCATCCTCAGATCATCAGATCATCAGATCATCATGATCATCATGTCAGATTATGAATGATATGATAAGCATCATATCATCAATCACCATGATCATTATGACACTCATGTATAATGATCATAATGATCATAATGATCATCATAATGATCATCATGATCATTATGTCACTCATTTATAATGATCATCAGATCATAATGATCATCATGATCATTATGTCACTCATAATGATATGATAAGCATCATATCATCAATCATCAGGATCATTATGTCATATCATTATGTCAGCATTGTATAATAACACGCCATAATCGACCTTTGACATTCATAAAAATGTGTTGATACAGAGATTGGGATGTCGTTTTCGGATGATCTGGACGGCCTATCTAGTCCTATCATGTCCATTGAAGGTATCATTATGTATGTCGTTTTTCCGGATGACGTGGATGGATTAATCTCTTCCTATCATGTCCATTGAAGGTATCATTATGCAAATGTCTTTCTTTCCGGATGGACTAATCTTTTCCTATGATATCCAATCTCACGAAAATTTCCACATTTTTCGTCTTTATATTCATTTTCTCTCAGCAATGTTGATTAGTCGTAGTAGAACCAATCAACATTAAGCACGTGTGTTGACTGGCTCTCACGAAAATTTCCACATTTTTCGTCTCTATATTCATTTTGTTTGAGCAATATTAATAAGTCGTAGTAAGCTTTCATCTACATCTTCTAGATATTTACCATTTTTTCGGTAGATGTAAGGTAGCTTTTGTCAAACATTCTCACATTTCCTCCTGATTTTTATTTTACATGGGTAGCTTTTGTCAAACATTCTCGCATTTCCTCCTGATTTTTATTTTTATTTTTATTTTGTCAAATATTTGACCCATTTTAATCACTAGTGTTTATGAGAACGAGTACATCTATTTTGATTAACAACGGTGTTTGGTCTCTATATATGCATCTTGTAGTCGAGAAAGAACGATCCAGTACCCATGAAATCGATGTACTTGTTCAAGGATCAATTTGATTCGTGGACACTTGGGAAGTGCTTGACCTTGCTTGAATCTGAAATTTGTCAAAACAAGGAAAACGCATGGAAATTTGGGCACCATAGAGAGGTGGGCTGGAAACGTCCAAAACAAGTCTTTGGGCTCAAATGGAGGCTAATGGAGGAATTCAAAGATAGGCAAGGTTCCAAGTTAAATAGAAGGGTCCATAAGTGAGTAGTGAAGACTATGCTCACTCTAAGGGGGAATGAATGTCGCATAACCTTAGGAGGAGTAGGTTGAACCATATATTAAGAGAAAAGATTAACATTTAATCCTCATCCATGGCTTTTGGGGCTAGTGGTTAGCCCATCATACCCCTACCCAAGAGGTTGTGAGCTCCATTTCCAACAATAGGGTATTAAAACTTTCAACCTCCTCATAGAACTGTGATGTGCTAGCCAGTTGCCTTAAAAAACCATGGTTAACGATTAACTCCTAGTCCTTCCTCTAAGGGTGTGGTTTAACCATCTTTCACTTCTCACTTCATGGCACATTTCAAGAGCTCTTTCTTGACTAGAGGATTACTATGTCCTATCCGGACTTTAAGGTCAAAATAGAATGTAGGAATGAAGAGTCCCTTTAGTGTTCTCAGTGCTACGACAAGTAAATGAAAGAAATTTTTGAATGCAATTAAAAACTATCTAAACTTAGAACTCTTTCTCAAAGGCTTGCAGTAGAATTTGAACTTCATTTTGGACTTGAACTCCAAGTGGAACTTGGGTATCGATCAACCATTAGATGGGGCTACTTGTTTGATCTCTATATATGCATTTTGTCTCCGAGAAAAAGGATCCACCCATTAAATCAGTTTACTTGTTTAAGGATAGCTTTGATTGGAGAATATATGCATACTTCGTGCAAAGAGTGTTCTCCAAAATAGGGAATTTAGTTCTACGAGCCATTGTGTACGATCTTTTGTATGGAAATATTTCATGGCATATTTTCTACTCAGTATTTCAATACTGGAGTTTAGATTATTTGTACATTAAAAATTCATGTTTAGATATGCAACTATAAGTTATTCTCATCATTTTGTGGAAAAAATATTAACAAAGTGCTATCCAAGAAAAAAAGGGGAAAAAATCCTACAAAGGGAAACTAATACCCAATGATCCTAAGCTTTGAGATATCCATGCTTCAGCCTTTGGTCCAAAGCTCATTTCATTTTCATGCTAGCACACATATCCCACATGGAAGGAGGTTTTCCCTCTACTGCATATAAGAAGGGTGTCACTTGACTCCACTTATGATTATTAACTCTAGCCAATTCCCAAGAGTGTCCATCCTCTTCTTATGGAGTCTAGTTTATTTATCAACTTCTCCCTAAATCCATGCCGCCCTCTCATTGCTCATAATAAACGTCCTTGCAATCACTATTTCATTTAATTTCTGTACTATCAGATTTCTTTTAATCAATTGTTATCTAATAGCACCATGAAAATTTCAATTCTATGAATAATGTGCTTTTAAGAACTTTGAGGGTTATATAGCCTATAACCCGTTTGATCCAGGTCATAGCCTATAAAGACATATTTTCATACCTTAGAATCAACTTTACCTCATATTTGATCTGTGCATATGCAATGCACAAAATATATTGGAATGATCCAAGCTTGGTCTTCCTATTGGGCAAGCTTCATAAGGTTTCATACCTTCCAAAGGCTTTGATAAAAACCTCTTTATGAGGTAGGTGGTAGTGGATCTTGGCTCTTCCCATAGCTTATTTTGTACACTCTTCTCATTCAGCATGGACGTGACTACCTCCATAATGGTTTTATTTGTCCTTTTGGCTACTCCATTCTACTCATGTGTATACATTGGTGTTATTTATATGCTAATTCCCCTGTCTATGTGTGTGTATGTGTATGCATGTGCATTATGTATACATATGTGTGTATGTGTCTATGTGTGTCTATGTGTATGCATGTATTTATGCATATTCATGTGCATTATGTATGCATATGTGTGTGTATGCATGTAAGTATGTATGTATGCATATGTATATGCATTATGTATGCATATGTATGCAATTATGTGTATGTGTGTGTATGTCTCTCTATGTGTGTGTACGCATATATGTGTGTGTATGTGTGTGTGTGTCTATGTGTGTATGTGTATGTGTGTATGCGTGTGTGTATGCATTTAAGCATGTATGTATGCATATGCATGTGCATTATATATGCATGTGCATGTATGTGTGTATGTGCATATGTGTGTGTATCTATATATATATGTGTCTGTATGCATGTGTATGTGTGTGTGTAAATGTGTGTGGATGTGTGTGCATGTGTGTAAGTGTGTGTGTCTATGTGTGTGTGTATGTGTATGTGTGTGTGTCTACGTGTGTATGTGTGTCTGTGCCTATGTGTGTATATACGTGTGTATCTATATATATGTGTCAGTGTGCATGTGTATGTGTGTTTGTAAATGTGTATGGATGTGTGTGTGTAAGTGTGTTTGTGTCTATGAGTGTGTATGTGTTTATATGTGTGTATGCTTCTATGTGTGTGTATGTGTCTATGTGTGTATATGTATGCATGTATGTATGCATATGCATCTGCATTATGTATGCATATGTGTGTGTATGTGTGTGTATGCATTATGTATGCATATGTGTGTGTATGCATTAAGTATGTGTATGTATGCATGTGCATTATGTATGCATGTGTGTGTGTATGCATGTAAGTATGTATGTATGCATATGCATATGCATTATGTATGCACATGTATGCATGTATGTGTATGTATGTGTATGTCTCTCTATGTGTGTGTATGCAGATATATGTGTGTATGTGTGTGTGTATCTGTGTGCATGTATGTGTGTGTGTATGTGTGTATGCATGTGTCTGTGTGTTTATGAATCATTATGTGTGTATGTGTCTATGTGTGTGTGTGTATATATGTGTGTGTGTATGTGTGTGCATTTATGTGTATGTGTGTGCATCTATGAGTGTGTATGTGTTTATGTATGTGTACATAGTCTATGTGTGTGTATGTTTCTATGTGTGTATGTGTATGCATGTATGTATGCATATGTGTGTCTATGTGTGTGTATACATTATGCAACTATAAGTTATTCTCATCATTTTGTGGAAAAAATATTAACAAAGTGCTATCGAAGAAAAAAAGTTGAAAAAAAACCTACATAGGGAAAGTAATACCCCAATGATCCTAAGCTTTGAGATAGCCATGCTTCAGCCTTTGGTCCAAAGCTCATTTCATTTTCATGCGACCACACATATCCCACATGGAAGGAGGTTTTCCCTCTATTGCATATAAGAAGGGTGTCACTTGACTCTACTTATGAGTATTAACTCTAGTCCAGTCCTAAGAGTGTCCGTCCTCTTCTTATAGATTCTCCATGCTCATAGAGCATTATATTGAAGTCTAGTTTTTTTATCAAGCTCATCCTATTTTTCTATATTTTGTTCTATCCTCCATAACTTAAGTAGTGTGTGATTGATAGTAGAGTAGGGTTAGTATCTTTCTTTTCGATTGGGTATCAAATTATAGGTTGAGAATAGGATTGACATGATTTCAATTTCAAATTACTTATCTCTAAATCTATCCCGCCCTCTCATTGCTTATAATAAACGTGCTTGCATGCACTATTGCATTTAATTTCTGTATTATCAGTTTTCTTTTAATCAATTGTTATCTAATAGCACCATGATAATTTCCTTTCTATGAATAATGTGCTTTTAAGATCCAAGCTTTGTCTTCCTATTTGCCAAGCTTCATAAGGTTTCATACCTTCCAAAGGCTTTGATAAAAACCTCTTCATGAGGTAGGTGGTAGTGGATCTTGGCTCCTCCCATAGCTTATTTTGTAAAATCTTCTCATTCAACATGGAGGTGACTACCTCCACAATGGTTTTATTTCTCCATTCGACTACTCCATTCTACTGATGTGTATACATTGGTGTTATTTATATGCTAATTCCCCTTTCTTGAAGGTTGAAATTAGACTCTTGGATCATAGTTGTATATGTTGATGATAAGCTAGTCAATGGTCCCAATAAGAAGCATTTTCTTGGATTTAAGGTTTATTTGCATGCCTCTTTTGAGATGTAAAATTTGGAGAATTTGCATCATTATTTGGGCATTGACTTATTCCACTAATCCACTTTATAACAAATACTACCCATTCTAGAGACTTAAATTATATACTACTTCCTAGTGTTTTACGTTTCATGGATGGGAACGAGGTTTCATAGGATCAAACCCTATGGGAAGCATGGGAGTGTATTCTGTTGCAAGATTGTTGTACAGAGTGATAGAGAATGAGATAAAAAATGCATCTTTACAAAACAGTTTCAATACAAAACGCGCCTTTACTACTGATGTATTAGGAGGAGCAAGAATAAAGATATTACGAATTAGTGCGTGCAATGGAAGCGGAATTCCCAAGTCATGTGACTCATCAATGCTGATGTTAGCATAAATATGAGTAAAACGGCAACAAAAATGATTTAGTACCTTCGATTTAAGAGATAAAACCATATATATAAGGTTTCCTATTTAGAATTATCTGACCAATACTTTACAGTAGTCAAATAGTCTACAAAGAAAGACTTCAAGCATCACTAAATTTAAAGCGTCAATAATATCAACGGAAATATCATCTCTGAAACTATAATCCGAGGAGGATTCAAATAAAAGTCGTATTCAAGAAGAATACTTGCTAGATGCATAAGGACATCTTCAATGTTATGAAGAGGTGAAACTAGTAAAATATTTTCCTGAGTTGGCAAAGTATGCTGTCAGCATGTATTTTTAGCTTCGGTTCAGGAGATCCTTTAAACATATATACATCAAACACAGGAAAAGGGGTTCACGAAGAGGCATACGTATTCACATGGTTTCTTGGTCCCGATCGACTCACAAAAACTCAAGAACATAAGAAACCGGCCGTATATATGAGATAGACGAAAACTGATTCTCAGAGGAAATTCCGTGCATTATGTATAAAAAATTCAAAACACATATGATATGCGAGATGGACAGCTCCGATGTGTTTCCTATTACTTTTGTATAATCATTCAAGAAGAAAACAGAGTCAAGGATGAGACACATACATAAGACACCTACGATGAGAGCTATTTCACGCAAGAGTAACACAAGGCAATAAATAATGAGAGCAATCTCACTAAGGAGACGGATGTATGAACATTGCACTCGAGTCATATTAAAGACTTAACGATGATACAACACGTGTGCTCTTCATGTACACACATGCGGTACAACCAGAACTCAGAGCAATATTCACAACAATAATTCTTCTTGTTTGCTTTGGCAAGAAGAACAGAAGGCTAATGGGCTCCACCTTCATTGTTGCCTGTCACCCTCCCCATTGCACCCTTTATTGCTTCGCCAGCATGAGACAGTCCTTCGGCAGTGTTGTCCTTCAACTGTTGGGTCTTTTCCTTTGTTGCTTGAGCAGCTCCGGCAGCCTTGTCTTTCGCCGTCTGGGCCATTCCCTTCACAGTATATAGAGTTCTCAAGGCTTCAACAACGGAGAAAGATCAAGCGAGAAGAATGCAGAAGACAATGGCTACACAATCACACACTCATACAAGTAACAAAAGAAGACTGCGCAAATGATCGTGGATAGAGCGGCTATTCCCTTTGGAATAGCTCATTCTGACATGTTCTATTTTATATGGCGAAGAATGACTATAATCACATTAACATTCTTACCTGACTCTGTTCTTGAGCTTCGCCGGCCTTCTGCTGCCCATACTGCTTTGTCTCGTCTGCCTTGTGGGACGCAACTTCCTTGGCATGCTGAGCCTGCTCCGCCATTGCTCCTAACGATGAACAACGTACCACGCACTAGTAAAGCTTAAAACAAGACTCCTCTTCATTTCTAAAAAGAGAAACAAATTCATTATGTTTTGAAAGTATATGAAACCAAATTCTTCTCAAATTCGGAGTAAAGAATAGAAATAAAATCAGAAAACTTTTGAGACATCAAGATTTTGAGAAATGGAAAGAAGAAGAGAACAACATTGAAAATTGCTAAAGCTAAGAGATCTAACGCATTTCAAATGGATTTTGTCATAATATAACTTGATTAAAATTTCTAAGCCTTTTCCACATCCCTCGTTCACAGCATTGATGTAGTACATAAAACAATAAAATGTTGAAGTGTGAATACATAGACATGAAGAATATTATAGGTTGCATCCTATTGACACGGATTCAACTAGATCAAAGGTATTAGATGGAAGCATTGAGATACAATCAAAATTATTTATATGTGCATAGATCTCATTATTATTGAAAAATTTCTTTTCATAGCTTTATTATAGAAAAGTTTTATTATGCATGCATCAAAGGAGCATACCTTTAAAGAGAGGTTGAAAAAGACAAAGACAAAAATGGTTTTATTCAGACCCAGAAGTCCAAATCTCCACCTACGTAAATTTCATCAACATTTCCTCTACTCTAGAGCAAATTTATTTTCAGTTCTTAGAGAGGAAAACACGAATGATTCTCAAGATGTGGAGGTTTAGACAAACTTATTGAGAAGCCAAACACAAAAGAAGACAAAGTGGAAGCATCATTACCTCTTCTCCACTTAGTCATCATAGAAGATGTTTTAAGGCTTAAAGTTAAAAGAAAACAATGACAAAAAACTAAAACAAGGAAAAAGTCAAGAACCTTGAGATACCCCAAACCTACTTCAAGAAATAGGCTTTGTTCTAGATGATGACATTTTTCTCCAAAATTTAGGGATCCCATATTAATTTGGAATCTTGACATTATTTTCAATCTTCCTGATTGTTTCCATATTAAACACAATGAAGACAGAGGATTCCTAGCTTTCGGTATCAAAAATTCTCTATATAATGACATTAAAGGGGTTGTCATTGATCCAAAAAACAAATACATAGCCATAGAAATTGCAAGAAACTTATATTTTTCATGCATAGCCATTCCTACCTAGTCTCTTGACATAGGTTATCTTTGAAAATCCCTATTTTCTTTCTCTCGTCCCATGATTTTCTTTGGATATTTCAACAGGGTTGACTTTGCACTTTACGAATGGGAAACACTTGTGTTAAATAAACTAAATCTCTAATAAACCAATCAAGATAGCAAGGATGTCATAAGAATAATTAGTCTATACTCCCTAGCCAAAGGGAGAGCACATATCCACCCATCAGACTACCTAGCTGAAACTGAAACAATATTAATGAAAGAAATGAATACTTCAAAAAAAGATGAAATCTTCATATTTTGTAAGATTTGTTCTAAACTAGCATGTCACTATGTGTATGCTTTCATTGACTCTAAGCCAGTTCATGGTTTACTATAAGAAAAGAAACATGTCTTGAATTATTATTTAAGTAATTGGCCTTGCGAATTAGCCATGCCATCTATTTTATGGAACAAGAGATTGTGAGTTTAAGCTCGTTATAGATACAACAACTAGTATCTGAGCTGTGTTGTAGGCTTGGGCAAGGTTGACAAATTGCATCTAGGTCATGTGCACCAAATGGGCTTGAGGGAAGGTGCTTGGAAACTCTATCACGTGAAAGGGTACTAAGGGAGGAGGTGGGCTTTGAGATTTATACCTAAGAAAGATTGGAGTTTATCTCTCATTCCTTCGATCAAATCGAGGCTATTCTGAGAGCTTTCCAATGTTACCTTACATGCCTCAATCAGACCTATGGATTGAGAGATACACTCCAATCTCTATTGGATAGAATTTGGAAAGGGCTGCCTCCCTCTTAGTACCCTTTCACATGATAGAGTGAAAAAGAACTTTGTTAGAGGCCATTGGGTGTCCATGAAAATTTTGGAATCCATGCATGTTGTCCAAGCTGACTTCCTAGGTTATGATATCAATTTTGTATCTAGGGGATTTCGATTCACAACCTCTCTGATAGGAGTGTGATGGGCTTACTAATTTCCCCAAAATGGCTGAGGGTTCTTTCCCTATCCTCCCCCTTAGGGTGTAGTTCAACCATCTCTTGCCTATCACTTTATGACATTAGAATTCAAAAGAAAATTCCTTTAGAAGACCTTATGTGCATTCCTAAAGAATGTAGAAAAGAATTACCTTTGTCGCTTTGAAATCTTGTGTGCTTTAGGAGAACCATTCAAGAAATGCAAACATAATTCTGCTTTTGTCCTTTGTCTTCGAATTTGTCAAAGTCATAATTAGCTCTCATCACCTAAGTTAGGAGAATGAATATCTTGCTTTGCGTTAAAATTGAGGTAGAAAATCATTGTATTTTTCCTTCCACTATTACGAGAGAAAACATGCTCTTGGCTCTCTTCATAAAGATAAAATATAGAAAAAAATTGGCTAAGCTCATCAAACATGATCCTCATGTAGAAACATTGGGCCAAGAAGATAGGGAACAAAAGCTTTTTACATGCACTATGTTGCAAAGAAGGGATATGAGGGGGATCTAATCCCACACATGGCGCAAGGAATCACGTGAAAGACCTTTTTAAAGTGCATTCTATTATTCATCTTCTTATTTAAATACAGAAAGATAGAGATCCAGTTCTAATTAGTGCGGCCATAATAGTATGGTGCTTTGATATTGAAGGCATGCCCTCGACTGAGCTAGCATGCCCTTCTTGGCTTCCCGTTGGGAACCTGGGAGGGCTCTACTTACTTTGCTATTGATTTCATTTAGGGGGCACATACATGAAGTTTTTTTGCAAGGCAAAAGAAACTCACATACATGAGAAAGAGGTACCTCATGTCGATAAAGACTTCATGCAAGTTGAAGGAGAGCATGGAAGTAATTACTTGGCTCAAATAATTATCCATCCCCAAAAAGCTATTATGTAGTAGGTGTAGACGTTGAATGCTTCTCAAAAACGTTTAACAAAAACACACAATCAATGTCCACTAGTCCGATAGTAGACTTAAAGACATTTGTATTGGAAAACCAAAAACTATATATATATGTTTGGCACAAAAGGAAAAAATCACGTGCATAATCACTACAACAATGCATTTAGAGGCCTAAATGAGCTCAAATGAAAATTTGGATGCGATCAAGTGAATCATTTTTGAACTGAAAATGACCTTGATTATGCTCACTAGTTTTCACGCAATTTTGAGACTATGATCAAAAGGGTGTTGGTGATGTCCTAAAGAAAGTGATAACCTGTTCTAATATGAATTGTTGGAGATTGAGGATTGTGAAAGCACGCAAAGAAGCAGGAGGAAGAAAAAGAAACTTAGATCATAACATTGAATGTATTACCAATTCAATGTACATAAGTAACCTATTATCAATTTAGGCATATATACAAGACGGGGAAAAACCTCTTAAAGAGGGAAAAAATGCCACATCAGAACCAAAATATATCAACGTAAAGCTCAGATTAAGTCATGCGTATGCCTTGCATAATAAAAGTAATCAAAAGAAGGAAATAACTTACAAGGTCTCATTCATAAATTTAGATAGACTACCTTGCGATACTGATGGTAAGAAAGTAGTGTACTTGTGAAATAGTTAATACCCGAATATGTATTTCTTTGATGACCCAGAATATTTCTTTGAAAATTATTTTGGGTCAAAGCTTTTCATTATGACATGGGATCGAGGTCATGTATACATTAGTATAGAGAAACTAAAAAATTCAAGGTTTACTGTAAATTTAAGATATACTTAGAGAAGGACATTTGAGAAGTTTCCAAAGAGAATTTGTTAGAGAAAGTACAAGAGATTTCAATTTTCCTTGCGTGATTTCCCATTTATCCTAATTTGTGAGAGAAATGGCAAGAGATTTTACTTTTCCTTACGTGATTTCTCATTTATGCCAAGTAGGATAGTACCCCAACATTGTTTCAAAAGTTTCATGAATACCTTAATATAGACCTCTAACTTGATTCCATCAAAGAGAATGATGGAAATAAAATATGCGAATTTGAAATTAAAACAAAAATTTGAGTGCTAAAGTTCAATCAATGTGTTACATGATTACTTTCACCTATAGGACTCAAAATACCTTGGATAGTCCAATTCAACGTTCATCCAACATGCAAGTTTGAACTTCCATCGATTGGTTGATGCACATATGGATTTATCTCATAATAGGGGCATTACAAAATGTCAAATACAACCTACAATCATGAGGGATAGGTATTGTTCATATACTAACACCCCTTCTCAATGTCTATCAAGTGATAAGTCAAGTAGGCTTGAGTCCTATGCCCATCTGTCAAAGATTCCTATTGAGATTCTCTTTTCCAAGTTCTCTAGTGAATATGTGAATGCAATTTTCCTCTTGTCGAAATACTCAAGCTCCACAATGTCATCTTCTATTAGCTCATGAACATAAATATACTATAATTCTACATGCTTGTTGGAAACATGAAATACTGGGTTCTTTTTGATGGACATAAAACTTTGATTCTCACATATAAGTATAGTACCCATTTGTGATGGAAAGCCTAGATCTGCAAGAATTATCCCTAAGCACATCCCGTCACAAGAGGCAAAGCAATCTAATTTGTACTCTACTTCAATGGAAGGGATTCTTGAGTTCATAACCTTCAAGGTACATTTCAATGAACGACATACAATATATGCCCTATTTTATTTTTCTTTGTGAGTAAAACAGCAAAATCAAGCACATCACTTGGATATTGTCCACTCATGCAATGCAATTCCATTAAGAAGATTTACCTCCCCAGGTGCACTATTGAACTATTTTCCAACCTAGTTGGTAGGTGTAACTCCTAAAAGAATACCAAGAAATTATGCAAACTTGGATGAAGGAACCACTCCATGTACTATAGAATCTCTGCCATATTCTAGTTCCTAGAGGACGCACACGGCCAACATTCACAATTAAAGTACGAAATGACAGGAAATGCAAGGAGTGAATCAATTATTCATACCGCATAGCACTAAGAGCCCTCCAAAAAATTACCTATATGATGGCCATGATTTTCCACGCACTCCCAAGGTTAGACTGAATGACTGATGTCATGGCATGCATGAAAATGAAGATTTATGACTTGATGCAAACCAATTTCAAGGTATTTAGGAAGATCAAATCATCACACATCTCAACACCACAAATCCAACATCGCAATGTGGACTTAGTTTATGACATGAGCACAATTCCATCTAGGAAAATTTTCTATGCTTGGCATTGTCATCTCAGGTACCTCCCAACCTATTATAAACAACTATTTGAAGAAATATTTACTACACGTTTTTTGGGAGTACCACTCCAAAGTGTTCATCTCCAAGTCGACACACTTGTTGCAACTATTTGCATGTGAGAAAATGCTATATTTAGCTCACTACAAGTACATGCAATAGGAGACTCCCTTCATAGTACTAGCCCAAATTTGAAGCTGATCTAGCTTGATGCATTCAAGTCAACAAGAAAACCCTAGCCTTATACCTCTTACAAATCTACATTAACTACTTCCTACAACAAGAGTTTATCATGAATGAAATCCAAGGGAGGGGAGTGTTGGCAATGTGCAAGGCCAAGGCTAGGCTAGAGGAGGAGGTTAAAGTAGGTATAAAAGAAGAGGGGGCATTTAAAGAGAAGTGTGTGTGAGGGCGGATGATATTGAACCACATTTTTTAGAAGTGTCAGATAATCAAAGCTCAAAGATTCCAATAAGTTCCCAATAGTGATTTTTATCACTACTTTTGTACTGTAAACAATCAATTTTGTAGTTTTATTCTTAATTTTGTAGTTCTATGCGCAATTTTGTAGTTTTATGCTCAATTTTGTGCAAGTCAAGGAGTGCTCAAGATTGAGGAGCTTAGATATAATGGATATACCAATTTTCACAATTGTTGGACATCCTTAAATACTCCAAAATTGACCTAGAACCTATTTTTCACTATGCAGGACACTAGGTTTTAAATTGGCCAAACTTAGGAGAAAACTATAAAAAAAAAGAGCGAGAGAGTCTTGAAATGGAGATCATCCTAGTCTAGAGAGATCAAGGGTTAGCAAAGTAAAAGAAGCTCTGTTCCTTTTTTGAAGTTTGTTATTCTTTAATGATCGGAGTAACATGAGCATGCAATTAAAACTTGTACTCTCAAACTTGAAGTTTATATTTTTGTTTTCCAAATCAACTCCAACATTTGCTTATTCAATGAAAAGAGAGTTGAGTTTACATATTCCTTTTGCTTTAAGGATGTTTGAAAGGTTCCTACTCCCCTAGCTTGAGCTTGGAAAGTACAAATGTACACGTGATAGGCATAGTACCTGCCTAACCCCCCTCTATCCCACAAAGAAGGGGTTAGACTGGGTTACAATTAGTAGGCTGGGTTTCAACTAGTTTAAACTGTTCAAAGCCATGAAATGTCTAGTTTGAGGGTTGAACTCTGGAGCTCTGGCTCAAGAGGCCAAAGCTTATCCAAGTTTATAGATTTTATACCAAGTCTCCTTGTTTCATTTATTAAAGTTTCCTATTCCTTCCTTTATCTTTACCTCCATCATCGTTACTGTTCAAAGGATTACAGTTTTTGGGAGAAACCTTGAATGGGATGGTTAAATTGAGGAGCGATTTGTTTCTAACGTTGACAAGCTCACCTTTTTGTTAGATGTGTTGTCACTTGAAGCAATCCATGAAACATCACATTTATACAATTGGTCGCAATATTGAACACGAACTACGACACCAATGCTACACTTTGAAATCATGCACGAATGCCTATGGGCTCATTCAACAAAGTTTGGGGTAGATCGCACAATTTAGATATCGATTTCAGGACGAAACAAAGAAACAATATGAATTTAAACTAAAAGAGAAGCAAAGGGGTTCGGCATTGAAGAAAACATTTAGACATTCAAAAGGATGGTTTACAAGGGATTCAGTTTGATCGTTGACAAGTTTTAATCATTCTACTTTAGTTGGTCAAGCAAGTACTAATGATGGAAGTTTGGGTATCGGTATACCATATGTACAGCAATTCTCTGTTTGTTCAAGGGAAGATTTTGCACGGTTCTCTGTTTAGATGTCATTTCCACTGTTTTTATGGAACAATCATATTTGAAGCATCTAACCTCCTCTTTCCTTCCGTCCCCCTGTGTTTCTACAAATAAAATGTCCAAAGAAAACCAAACCATGAGGACTTCATTCCTAGGGCTTCTCTACATGCCCCCTCCCCCCCCCCCCCCCCCCCCCCCCCCCCCCCCCCCCCGAAAAGAAAAAAAAAACTTTCCTAATGCAGAGATAGCAGACCCTTCGCTTTCTACTCATGCCTTCCGTCCCCCTATGTCTCTGCAAATAAATTGTCTAGAGAAAACCAAACCATGAGGACTGAATTCGCAGAGTTTCTCTAAATGTCCCCCAAAACCAATCTTTCCCTAATGCAACAATAGCAGAAGCTTCCCTTTCTTCTCATGCCTTCTGTCCCGCTCTGTCTCTGCAAATAAAATTTCCAAAGAAAACCAAACCATGAAGGCTTAATTCACAGAGATTTTTTGCATGGCCCCCTCAAAACCAATCTATCCCTAATGCACCAATATCAGACTAACATTTTTGTGTAGGTGCAAATAATAGATTCAACGAGTTTTACATCACTTTCAATATACACTTTAAAATGAAAGACCAATAACTTCCTCTTTAAAAAAATGAAAGATCAATGCCTCAGATGCAACTCCAGATCGCATAAGTAAGAAATAAGTTGAATTAAAAACAAACATAAGCACAATATCATGCAAGATCCATTTTGTATTGAATACATCATTCAAAGAAAGAAATCAGCAGAGCCTATTAGATTCGTTATATAAGTTTGGTTTGATTTCCACTTCTCATCACTTCATTTTGATCCCTTCCATCTTCTCAGCACAACTAGCCATTTCGTTTGGTTTATACATACCTTTAACTAAATTTTGAGTAAGTGCCTCCCATTTGATTTTCAAGCTTTAGCTTCGAATCATGATGATGTCAGCTTCTACATAAAACAAAACATGGGTGGTAGAACATCGGCGGCCATCTCTTTTATAATGACCATACTTGGCTTAGGTGAGTTCAACCAACCTAACAACCTAACACATATGGGTAATTTTTGAGTTCAACAAAATATATTTTATTGAATATTCCCTTTACTATCATTCATCATGGTTGTGCACCACTACCGGGATCCCACAATTGGGAACCTAGGTAACTCGGTTTCCTGAGAAAGACGTACCTCATGTCGATAAAGACTTCATGCAAGTTGAAGGAGAGCATGGAATTAATTACTTGGCTCAAATAATTTTCCATCCCCACAAAGCTATTATGTAGAAGGTGTAAACGTTGAATGCTTCTCAAAAAAGTTTAACAAATACACCCAATCAATGTCCACTAGTCCGATAGTAGACTTAAAGACATTTGTATTGGAAACCAAAAACTATATATATGTTTGGCACAAAAGGTAAAAATCACCTGCATAATCACTACAACAATGCATTTAGAAGCTGACATGAGCTCAAATGAAAGTGATGGTGATGCCGTAAAGAAAGTGATGACCTCTTCTAATATGAATTGTTGGAGATTGAGGATTCTGGAATCACGCAAAGAAAGAGGAGGAAGAAAAAGAAACTTAGAGGATAACATTGAATGTATTACCAATTCAATGTACATAAGTAACCTATTAGCATTTTACGCATATATACAAGACAAGGGGAAAAACCTGTTAAAGAGGGAAAAAATGCCACATCAGAACCAAAATATATCAACATAAAGTTCAGATTAAGTCATGAGTATGCCTTGCATAATAAAAGTAAAAAAAAAGAAGGAAATAACTTACAAAGTTTCATTCAGAAATTTAGATATATAGACTACCTTGCGATACTGATGGTAATAAAGTATTGTACTCGTGAAATAGTTAATACCCGAATATGTATTTCTTTGATGACCCAGAATATTTCTTTGTAAATTATTTTGGGTCAAAGCTTTTCATTATGACATGCGCTCGAGGTCATGTATACATTAGTATAGAGAAACTAAAAAATTCAATGTTTACTTTAAATTTAAGATATACTTAGAGAAGGACATTTGAAAAGGTTCCAAAGAGAATTTGTGAGAGAAATCACAAGAGATTTCAATTTTCCTTGCGTGATTTCTCATTTATCCTAATTTCGGAGAGAAATGGCAAGAGATTTTACTTTTCCTTACGTGATTTCTCATTTATGCCAAGTAGGATGATACCCCAACATAGTTTCAAAAGTTTCATGAATACCTTGATATAGATCTCTAACTTGATTCCATCAAAGAGAATGATGGAAATAAAATATGCGAATTTGAAATTAAAACAAAAATTTGAGTGCAAAAGCTCAATCAATGCGTTACAAGATTACTTTCACCTATAGGACTAGTTCAAAGTCCTCAAAAATATCCGGAAAATATGAAAACAACTTCATCTTAGAAGAGCTTTCCAAATATTTTATGGCTTACTTATTCAAGAGATTCTCCTCTCAAGATGAAAGCCAAGAAAAGTTTTTTTTAAGAGGTGCAATAGTTCCTAGTGGTATGGAATTAAAGTTCTAAAGGTAAAAATATAAAATAAATAAGTAATCTTATAGCTAAATACCGAAGCGTTCACTTAGTAATACCTCAATAACCTTTTATAGTACATCTTTTTAAAAAGGATACTTTTAAGGTTCAAATAAGAATAAAAGTTACTGAATATTAGAGTCTTTGAATAAATAGAAAGATTCATAGCACTTGACTTTGCAACTTTAAATGAAGCCATATAATTTGCAATTTTTGAGGATGACGCCTCTTTAAAAGGGAGAATGAAGTGGTACAAAAATGGTCAAAATTGGTGTGATTAATTGTAAGAAAGTGGTTATGCAAGAGAACATAGGAGCAATAGCAAAGAAGAGAAGACACATAGAAATATTTGAGAAAAGTAACTACTAACGACAAGTACAAAGATGATGGAATTGTCCACTAATGCTTCAAGATAGAGCCTAAATGGTGATCTAGACAACTCAAGATAGGAAGTTACAAGGTAGAGGTATGCCACCAAAACTTGATGTCTATGTTAGTTCATAAGTCATGTATATATAGGTTAATGGATAGGTGTAACCTTCTTTGGATGAGAAAACAGGAGCCATAGAACGTGGGTGGCCACTGCCTTTCTAATCCCCATACACACCTTGGGTCCCTTTATTGTTTCCAATCAGGGTTGCTAGCTGCTACCCTAGATACCACACTTGGGGAGCTTAGTAGCTCCCTTTCCTCAAAATACCTTGGATAGTCCAATTCAACCTTCATCCAACATGCAAGTTTGGACTTCCATCGATCTGCTGATGCACAATTGGATTTGTGTCATAATAGGGGCATTACAAAATGTCAAATACAATATACAATCATGGGGGATATATATTGGTCATATACTAACACCCGTCCTCAATGTCTATCAAGTGATAAGTCAAGTAGGCTTGAGTCCTATGCCCATCTTTCAAAGATTCCTATGGAGCTTCTCTTTTCCAAGTTCTTTAGTGAATATGTGAATTCAATTTTCCTCTTGTGGAAATAGTCAAGCTCCACAATGTCATCTTCTATTAGCTGATGAACATAAATGTACTATAATTCTACATGCTTGTTGGAAATATGAAATAAAGGGTTCTTTTTTATGGCCATAAAAGTTTGATCCTCACATTTAAGTATAGACACGATTTGTGATGGAAAGCCTAGATCTGCAAGAATTATCCCTAAGCACATCGCCTCACAAGAGGCAAAGCAATCTAATTTGTACTCTACTTCAATGGAAGGGATTCTTGAGTTTGCTATTTCCAAGGTGCATTTCAATGAACGACATACAATATATGCCTTATTTTATTTTTCTTTGTGAGTAAAACTGCAAAATCAAGCACATCACTTGGATATTCTCCACTCGTGCAATGCAATTCCATTAAGAAGATTTAACTCCCGAGGTGCACTATGGAACTATTTTCCAACCTATTTGGTAGGTGTAACTCCTAGAAGAATACCAAAAAATGATGCAAACTTGGATGAAGGAACCACTCTATGTATTATAGAATCCGTGCCATAGTCTAGTTCCTAGAGGACGCACATGGCCAACATTCACAATTAAAGTACGAAATGATAGGAAATGCGAGGAGGGAATCAATTATTCATACCTGGAAGCACTAAGAGCCCTCCAAACAATTGTCAATATGATGGCCATGATTTTCCACGCACTCCCAAGGTTAGAGTGAATGACTGATGTCATGGCATGCATGAAAATCAACAGTTATGACTTGATGCAAACCAATTTCAAGCTATTTAGGAAGATCAAATCATCACACATATCGACACAACAAATGGAGCATGGCAATGTGGACTTAGTTTATGACATGAGCACAATGCCATCTGGGAAAATTTGCTATGCTTGGCATTGACATCTGAGATACCTCCCAACCGATTATAAACAACCATTTGAAGGAATATTTACTACAAGTTTTTGGTAGTACCACTCCAAAGTGTTCATCTCAAGCCCACACACTTGTTCCAACTATTTGCATGTGAGCAAATGCTATAATTAGCTCACTAGAGGTACATGAAATAGGACACTCCCTTCATAGTAGTAGCCCAAATTTGAAGCTGATCTACCTTGATGCATTCAAGTCAACAAGAAAACCCTAGCCTTATACGTCTTACATATCTACATTAACTACTTCCTACAACACGACTTTGACATGGATGACATATGCAAGGGAGGGGAGTGTTGGCAATGTGCAAGGCCAAGGCTAGGCTAGAGGAGGAGGTTAAAGTAGGTATAAACGAAGAGGGAGCATGTAAAGAGAAGTGTGTGTGAGGCCGGATGATATTGAACCATATTTTTTAGAAGTGTCAGATAATCAAAGCTCAAAGGTTCCAATAAGTGCCCAATAGTGATTTTTATCACTACTTTTGTACTCTAAACAATCAATTTTGTAGTTTTATGCTCAATGTTGTAGTTTTATGCTCAATTTTGTGCAAGTCAAGGAGTGCTCAAGCTTGAGGAGCTTAGATATAATGGATATACCAATTTTCACAATTGTTGGAGACCCTTAAGTACGTCAAAATTGACCTAGAAGGTATTTTTTAACTATGCAAGACACTAGGTTTTAAATTGGCCAAACATAGGAGAAAACTATAAAAAAAAGAGCTAGAGAGTCTTGAAATGGAGATCATCCTAGTCTAGAGAGATCAAGGGTTAGCAAAGTAAAAGAAGCTCTCTTCCTTTTTTGAAGTTTGTTATTCTTTAATGATCGGAGTAACATGAGCATGCAATTCAAACTTGCATTTTAAACTTGAAGTTTATATTTTTTTTTCCAAATCAACTCCAACATTTGCTTATTCAATGAAAAGAGAGTTAAGTTTACATATTCTTTTTTTTAGGAGGTTTGAAAGGTGCCTACTCCCCTAACTTTAGGTTTGAAAGTACAACTATACACGTGATGGGCATACTACCTGCCTAACCCCCTCTATACCACAAAGGAGGTTTAAGACTTGGTTACAATTAGAAGGCTGGGTTACAACTAGTTTAAACTGTTCAAAGCCATGAAATATCTAGTCTGAGGGTTGAGCTCTGGAGCTCTGCCTCAAGAGGCCAAAGCTTATCCAAGTTTATAGATTTCATACTAAGTCTCCTTGTTTCATTTATTAAAGTTTCCTATTCCTTCCTTTGTCTTTACCTCCATCATCGTTATTGTTCAAAGGATTACAGTTTTTGGGAGAAACCTTGAATGGGATGGTTAGATTGAGGAGCGATTTGTTTCTAACGTTGACAAGCTGACCTTTTTGTTAGATGTGTTGTCACTTGAAGCAATCCATGAAGCATCACATTCATACAATTGGTCGCAATATTGAACACGAACTACAACACCAATGCTACACTTTGAAATCATGCACGAATGCTTATGGGCTCATTCAACAAAGTTTGGGGTAGATCACATGATCCAAATATCAATTTCAGGACGAATCAAAGAAACAATATGAATTTAAGATAAAAGAGAAGTAAAGTTTTTCGACGAAATGTACAACTCAGTATAGTGCAAAATGTTCGGCATTGAAAAAAAGATTTAGACATTCAAAAGGATGGTTTACAAGGGATTCAGTTTGATCGTTGACAACTTTTAATCATTCTACTTTAGTTGATCAAGCAAGTACTAATGATGGAAGTTTGGGTATCGGCATACAATATGTAAAGCAATTCTCTGTTTGTTCAAGGGAAGATTTTGCACGGTTCTCTGTTTAGATGTCATTACCACTGACTTCATGGAACAATCATATTGGGAGCTTCTAACCTCCTCTTTCGTTCCGTCCCCCTGTGTCTCTACAAGTAAAATGTCCAAAGAAAACCAAACCATGAGGACTTAATTCCTAGGGCTTCTCTACATGCCCCACTCCCCCCCCCAAAAAAAAATAAGAAAAAAAAAATCTTTCCGAATGCAGAGATAGCAGACCCTTCCCTTTCTACTCATGCCTTCCGTCCCCCTATGTCTCTGCAAATAAATTGTCTGGAGAAAACCAAACCATGAAAACTGAATTCCCAGAGTTTCTCTACATGTACCCCAAAACCAATCTTTCCCTAATGCAACAATAGCAGAAGCTTCACCTTTTCCTTTTAATTCTTTCCTTTTGCAGCTAAGACTTTAAATTCACCCTTTGAACCTTAAGAGAATTAGAAAAATACTTCTGCAATACTTCCCCAATTTAATACCTCTTGTCTGTGAACAATTAAAGACCTTTTATATGAACAATTGAAGGTGCACTACCTGTGCACTTTGACCCTGGAATTTTGATACTTTACTCTTGCCTATGCATAGCTGTGACCTTGACTTTGCTAGTTTCAACCGGTTAGGGCTCAACACTTCCCTTTCTTCTCATGCCTTCTATCCCACTCTGTCTCTGCAAATAAAACTGTCGAAAGAAAACCAAACCATGAGGGCTTAGTTCCCAGAGATTCTTTGCATGGCACCTTCAAAACCAGTCTTTCCCTAATGCACCAATATCAGACCCTTTGCTTTCTTCTCATGCCTTCCATCCCCCCGTGTCTTTCCATGAATTTAGCTTAAGAAGCCATCTCTCATTTTTCACATGATTCCTATTACATACGAATAAGCACACATTTATAAGAAAAATTGCATGACACAAGCACATACAAAAGTTTATGTTCCTTCATTTATTTACAATATATGCATATACATTAATTACGCAACACACATTCATATGCATTCGAATGGTCTCACATCCGAATTCTAAGGGCAGTTCATGCACACATCCTTCAAGTTCTTATGCACATGTACTTACATACATAAATTCTTATGCACATGCACATGTATTTACATACATAAATGCACATATGCACAAAGTTTTCATAATCATATTACACTCATACATCACGCATGTACAAATATGAATGCACACACATAAATATGCACATGTTCGCGTCATATAGGCATACATGAATGAGCACTTTGCACACGAAACAAGTGTACGTACACTGAGATAAACTAACATTTTTGTGTAGGTGCAAATAATAGATTCGACGAGTTCTACATCACTTTCAATATACCCTTTAAAATGAAAGACCAATAACTTCCTCTTAAAAGAAATGAAAGATCAATGCCTCAGATGCAACTCCAGATCGCATAAGTAAGAAATATGCTCAATTACAAACAAACATAAGCACAATATCATGCAAGATCCATTTTGTATTGAATACATTATTCAAAGAAAGAAATCAGCAGAGCCTATTAGATTCTTTATATAAGTTTGGTTTGACTTCCACTTCTCATCACTTCAATTCGATCCCTTCCATCTTCTCAGCAGAACTAGCCATTTTTTTTGGTTTATACATACCTTTAACTACATTTTGAGTTAGTGCCTCCCATTTGATTTTCAAGCTTTAGCTTCGAATCATGATGATGTCAGCTTCTACATAAAACAAAACATGGGTGGTAGAACATCGGCAACCATCTCCTTTATAATGCCTATACTTGGCTTAGGTGAGTTCAACCAACCTAACACATATGATTAATTTTTGAGTTCAACAAAAAATATTCCATTGAATATTCCCTTTACTGTCATTCATCATGGTTGTGCACCACTACCGGGATCCCATAATTGGGAACCTAGGTAACTTGGTTTTGTTACAATACCTTACATGGTCCATGTTATACTTTATGGAATAATGGAATGTTATATGAATTTTAATGTCCTGAGGGTTTTAATGTGCTTTGTGTTTTGATTTAGCAGGTGAAGACTCATGAAAGTGCATGGACTTATTCAAATATTTTTGGAGATATTTAGAAGAATATTTAAAGGATAATATTTGAGTTATTTTTTGTAAAAATAATCTATCATTTTAGAAATCGATGTTTTTGTAAAAATAGTAGATTATGATTTTGTAATAAAGTGCTCTTTTGTAAAAAGCATGCTTTTTGAAGTATTGCCCTCATGTATCTTCTATTCAGCACATAACATGAAATACCTATAAATACACATGCTCTGATAGAACTGTCCATCAGAGTATGTGGGGGGAGATCGTACTGAATCTGGTGTGAAGTCTCTTGTCTCTTTTTATTCTCTGAGTACTTTTGTGTGATTTCATTTTTATTCTATCCTCAGCATACATTCATCTGTGGAATTTGGAGGTCAACAATGGTATCAGAGCCAAGGTGCATCTAAAGAGGTGGTTTCTTGGCATCCGATCATGATTCATGGTATCCGCTCATCAATTGGGAACCTTTTCAACCATCCGTCCAGTCCTAGGTTTTGGTTCTATAGAAAGCCATAGACGCTACCCATAACACTTACGATTTTGGTACATCACCCCTACCTGGGGTAATGCATAAGCAACAATTGGAACGATTATAGTAGGAGCTCCAAAATGCTAAGAATGCATGTGACCCTACACTCCAGCAACTGTAAAGTGATCAAAGTAACCTCGTTAGGCTGGTGAAGGCCATTACTATGGCTTAAGAACAAGGCACATAGTCCAATATTGGTGCGAAAAATTTCCAATTTTCACGATTCGATGGGTGCAAGGATGGCCAATTTGTTCTTTCATGGCTATCCCAAATTGCTGTTTTTTTATTTTGATGAAATGTATTCTAAACTAAAAAAGTAAAATTTGTTAATAATTATTTGGTGGGTAAGGCCCAATTATGGTGGAAAGTTTTGCGGCATAGCACTGATCGCCCCACCACATGGACTAGATTTTAAGAAAAGATCAAGGGTTCCTTCCTTCCTCCTCAGTTCCACTTACATACTCGTCGATCATGGAAAACTTTTGGGTGGAAAGATGGAGATACTATATCTAGCTATACTGAATGTTTTTGGCAATAACTATTACTTATTCATTTGTTTGAAATGATTCCTAAAGAAACTTTGCAAACAAAGTATGAAGATGGTTTGGAGATGAGAATCGAAGGTAAACTCAACACTCTATGTCCTACAACTCTCTATGAAGCTATTTATTTTGCACATGCTGCTAAGAAAGAGTTTCAATCCATCATCAAGTGCATTTGCTTACAACAAACACATCAACAATGACAACCGATCAAGCCCAATTTTCCCTTCAAGCATGCTTTTTCTACTTTTTCTTCCCCTACTTTTCCATGCTCACCTACTTTTCAACACCATGCTCAATTCAATTTCTCACAAGTACCCAAGACAAACCCCTTAAAACCTACCAAATCTCCAACCCTTCAAGTACGATGATGGATGCTCAACAAAAACGGCCCCGTATTACTTACTCATATTATGGTAAGTATGGTGAGGCTAAAGCTAAATGTAGGTTCTGAACTAATGACATGAAGCCTATCGGAGCTCAAGTACACAACATGAAGGTGGTGCCTGAAGACATTCAACCTGATTGGACCGAAGAAGCATCGAAAAAGGATCTAAGTACCTCGGGTAACACAATTTCTATTCAATGTTTACTTTGCACGCAAGTTACTATTAATGGTAAAGTTGTAAATAGTTTACATGATAATAGTAGTTCACATGATTTTATTTCTCATACACTAGAGCAAAATCTCCAATTAAACATGCTTCCTTATATGTATAAACTTAAGGCTACATTTCAAGAAAATAAATGTAATGTTACAAGTGAAGTACATAAGGCTCAAACTTGTATAGGTTTATATGTAGATGAATGCACACTCTTAATGGCTCCTTTGCAGTCCTATGATGCTATACTTTGTATGCCTTTTCGTCATCATTATAATCCATGCTATACTTTGTATGCCTTTTTGTCATCATTATAATCCATGCATTGATTATCATACACACACAATGTGTTTTAAGTTTAACAATCAAGATATTTCTTTGTATGCAATGCATGACTTCCAACCATTTCCATTAATCATTCATAATCAAGTAAAACGTGCATTTGGCAAAGGTTACAGTTCATGTATTGTTTTTGTCAATGATATAGTTGACTCTTCCTAATGCACATAAATTGTTTATGTATTCCTATCAGGATTGTTTTATGGATGATTCTCCTTCTAAACTACCACGTTCTAGGGGATATCTTAACCATAGTATAGACTTAATTCCTAGTAAATCTCCTCCCCATAAAGCACCTTATGGGCATGGATCTTTACACCAACAAGAAATAGCTAATAAAGTTAAGGATTTACTTTGCAAAAGCCTTATAAGACCTAGTTTGTCTCCCTTTGGAGCACCTGTTCGTTTAGTAGAGAGAAGGAAAAAGAATTATAGGATGTGCATTGACTATGGAGCACTCAATAAGATCACAATAAAAAATAGATATCATATTCCTAGGATAGATGATTTGTGAGATAAACTTATTTGAGCACGAGTCTTTAGTAAATTCATCTTGAATCTCGGCATTATACGATAAGATTGACACAAAGTGACATTTACAAGTCTACTTGTAGAACTCAAACTAGTCATTCTGATTTCATGGTAATGCCTTTTGGACTTACCAATGCTCTTGCTACATTTGCCCATATAATGACTGGCATTTTCCTTGATTACCAAGCTTTTGTTCTTGTTTTCTTTCATGATATAATTGTCTATAGTGAGAATGATAATGAGCATGAAACTGATTTACAAATTGTTTTTAATTTCTTAAGAACTTTATGCCAATCCTGAAAAGAGTTATTTCTTTCAAAAAGAATTAGAGTATTTAGGACATATTGATTCTATTCACACAAACACTCTCACAATCAAAGAGAAGCACACACACAGATTGAGGCAAGGAAGAATGATCTTCTTCTTCGTCTTCTATTACATGAAAGGAATGTACAAGAATGACCTAAAAACAACAATACAACAAGTGCAATATATAAGGAACAATACATAAGGGAAAATCCTAATGTTCACGAATGAGTGATCTAGAAAGAAAACAAACGTGCCATCACTCTTCGTAGATAAATCGGGTAAAGCTCAATGATGCTCACATATGTCGATTTGAATACTCTAAGACAAATCATCTTCTCATAAACAAATCTTCTAAATTGGCTACAAAAGAGGCAAAGAAAAAATTTAATGGAATGGTTGTTGCACACACTTATACACCTAAAGTAAAGTATGCTAATCTTAATTAGAATGATGAATGGGCATTTACTACTATTTGGAGCTATGACCTATCTTCCCATGAGAAGTGTATCTCGATAGTAGACTCAAATGTTTAGTACTTTAATAGTAGGGAGACCAAGGATATTACCTTGGAGCACAATTTCTTAGATTTACTTTAGCTTGCCTCTAGAGGGAATATTATCACATCCACTAACAACACATTTTATCCTATAAAAGAAGTTGGTGAGCTAGTTCTAACTAGTGGTGATTGTAGTTCTTTTCACATTGTCAAATGCTTTATATGTGCTACAAATAAGGACAAATATGTTGATAGCTCTAGAATTAGTTGCAATTGGCTTGGTTGTCAAATTTATTGATGACATATGTACGGTCCACGATCTCCCAAATGGTGACACTTTTATTACTTCTTGCATTTTATGTCATGGGCTATATAATCTCATTAACTATGCAAATTATATGAATGATTAAGCATGTGCAATTGAAGATCCTAAAACTATCTTACATGCAAAGTTTTTGCATGCATGCTTTGGTGATCTCAATTTTGATAGTTTGCTTCACCTACAAAAATCTGAAGTGGTGTCCTCTCTATCCAAGCTTGAGTCACCCTATTAACATTTCTGTGAAGGTTGTAGTTTTGGAAAAAATGAAACGTTCCTCCTTCCTAGAAGATGGTTGAACTCGGAGTTCTCATAAACTGTAGTTTTTTTATAGTGATTTCTGAGGTCCTATGTGGACACCTTCTTTTGGGAACTACCTATGAAAGAAGATGGAGAGTGAGGGGATGAAATCTTATGCAATATTTCACTTGTGCACACTCATCTTTATGATCTTCCAAAGTCACATTAGAATCTTGCTTCTACTCTTCAAGTAATGATAAAAGGCTATTTAAATGCCTTAACATTTAGGTATTAAGCATCTATTTTGATGCAAAATGATCGATCCAACCAAAAGAGGTTAGCTATGCATGTTGGAGATCAAGATTTCTTATCTGTTCAAAAGGAAAAAGGCAAATGGAACTCATCTACTTGTAAGCAGAAAACTATTCTGGCTACATAATCTAAAAAGTAAGAAAAAGCCAAGAAGAAAAACAAAAATTTCGAAACAATTTTTCAGACACTCTAAGACAAGTCATATTCTCATAACAAACTCTTCTTAATTGTCTGGAAAAGAGGCAAAGAACAAAGTTAATGGAATGGTTGTTGCACACACTTATACACCTAAAGTAAAGTATACTAATCTTGATTAGAATGATGAATGGAAATTTACTACTATTTGGAGCTATGAACTATCTTCCTTTGAGAAGTGTATCTCGATAGTAGACTCAAATGTTTAGTACTTTAGTAGTAAGGAGACCAAGGATATTACCTTGCAGCATAGTTTCTTAGATTTACTTTAGCTTGCTAATAGAGGGAATATAATCACATCCACTAACAACTCCTTTTATCCTATAAAAGAAGTTGCTGAACTCATTCTAACTAGTGGTTATCGTAGTTATTTTCACATTGTAAAATGCTTTATATGTGCTACAAATCACGACAAATATGCTATTAGTTCTAGAATTAGTTGCAATTGGTTGGTTGTCAAATTTATTGATGATAGATGTACGGTCCATGATCTCCCAAATGGTGACAATTGGTCATCTCAATTTTGATGGTTTGCTTCACCTATAAAAATCTGAAGTGATGTCCTCTCTATCCAAATTAAGGCACCCTATTAACATTTCTGTGAAGGTTGTAGTTTTGGAAAAAATGAAACGTTCCTCCTTCCCAAAAAATGGTTCAACTCGAAGTGCTCATAAATTAGAGCTTTTTTTATAGTGATTTCTGAGGTCCTATGTAGACACCTTCATTTGGGAACTACTTATACTTCGGGAATTTTATTCATCATTTTTCTAGTCATACATGGTTGTATGCATTGAAAGAAAATTCGGAAGTGCTTATGTGGTTCAAACAGTTCTGTGTTATGGAGTTCTCTGTTATGGGTGTGAATTTATGGCCGAGTTTGGATAAGATATCAGTGTAAAGTTTCGTATACATCTCAAGAAATTGGCTTTGCTAGTAAGTGGCGGACGTAATCACGATGAAAGCTGCTATCGGAATAAATGAAAGCTTCCAAATCATACGATGACCAACATTCACATGGTTTCTTGGTCCTGACCGACTTACAAAAACTCAAGAACATAAGAAACAGGCCGCATATATGAAATAGACGAAAACTGGTTCTCAGAGGAAATTCCGTGAATTATGTATAAACAATTCAAAACACATATGATATGCGAGACGGAAAAGGCATGAAACGACAATAAATAATGACAGCAAAGTCAATAACGAGACGGATATATGAACATTGCATTTGAGTCATATTAAAGACTTAACGATGATACAACACGTCTGCTCTTCATGTACACACATGGGGTACAACCAGAACTCAGAGCAATCTTCACAACAATAATCCTTCTTATTTGCTTTGTAAAGAAGAGCAGAAGGCTAATGGCTCCACCTTCAATGTTGCCTGTCACCTTCCCCATTGCACCCTTGACTGCTTCGCAAGAATGAGAAAGTCCTTCGGCAGCGTTCTCCTTCAACAGTTGGGTATTTTCCTGTGTTGCTTGTGCAGCTCCAGAAGCCTTGTCTTTCGCCGTCTGGGCCATTCCTTTCAGAGTATATAGAGTTCTCAAGGCTTCAACAACGGAGAAAGATCGGGCGAGACGCATGCAGAACACAATGGCTACAGAATCACACACACGCAAGTAACAAAAGAAGACTGCGCAAATCATCGTGGATAGAGCAGCTGTTCTGACATGTTCTGTTTTATATGGCGGAGAATGACTATAATCACATTAACATTCTTACCTGACTCTGTTCGTGAGCTTCGCCGGCCTTCTGCTGCCCATAGTGCTTTGTCTCGTCTGACTCGTGGGACGCAAATTCCTTGGCATGCTGAGCCTGCTGCGCCATTGGTCCTAACTATGAACAACGTACCACGCACTAGTAAAGTTAGAACGTAACGCACACTACCAAAACTCAAAGCTGACAGTCAAGGGCAAGCTTTTTCGAACGCCGGAGCTATGGAGGTCTTCTTAAAAGTCAAAAGCTCCACGATCTACAATCCTCATTGGAGACGTCTCGTATTTGGCATCGACACGCGGCTCGACTACATCTATTGGTTCCAAGTTAAATAGAAGGGTCCATAAATGAGTAGTGAAGATTATGCTCACTCTAAAGGGGAATGAATGTCGCATAACCTTAGGAGGAGATGGTTGAACCATATATAAGAGAAAATATTAACATGTAATCCTCATCTATGGCTTTTGGGGCTAGTGGTTAGCTCATCATACTCCTACCCAAAAGGTTGTAAGTTCCATTTCCAACAATAGGGTATTTAAACTTTCAACCTCCCCATTAGAAGTGTGATGTGCTAACCACATGCCTCAAAAAGCCAAGGTTAATGATTAATTCCTAGTCCTTCCTCTAAGGGTGTGGTTTAACCATCTTTCACTTCTTACTTCATGGCACATTTGAAGAGCTCTTTCTTGACTAGAGGATTACTATGTCCAATCCGGGCTTTAAGGTCATAATAGAATGTAGGAATGAAGAGTCATTTTAGTGTTCTCAATGCTACTACAAGTAAATGAAAGAAATTTTTGAATGCAATTAGAAACTATCAAAACTTAGTACTATTTCTCAAAGGCTTGCACTAGAATTTGAACTTCATTTTGGACTTGAACTCCAAGTGGAACTTTGGTATCGATCAACCATTCGATGGGGCTACTTGTTTGATCTCTATATATGCATTTTGTCTCCGAGAAAAATGATCCACCCATTTAATCAGTTTACTTGTTTAAGGATAACTTTGATTGGAGAATATATGTATATTTCGTGCAAAAGAGTGTTCTTCAAAATAGGGAATTTACTTCAACGAGCCATTGTGTACGATCTTTTGTGTAGAAATATTTCATAGCATATTTTCTACTAAGTATTCCAATACTTGGGGTTTAGATTATTTGTACATTAAAACTTCATTTTTGGATATGCAACTATAAGTTATTCTCATCATTTTGTGGAAGAAATATTAACAAAGTGCTGTCCAAGAAAAAAAGGGGAAAAAATCCTACATAGGGAAAGTAATACCCCAATGATCCTAAGCTTTGATATAGCCATGCTTCACCGTTTGGTCCAAAGCTCATTTCATTTTCATGCTAGCACACATATCCCACATGGAAGGAGGTTTTCCCATTATTGCATATAAGAAGGGTGTCACTTGACTCTACTTATGAGTATTAACTCTAGTCCAGTCCTAAGAGTGTCCATCCTCTTCTTATAGATTCTCCGTGCTCATAGAGCATTATATTGAAGTCTAGTGTTTTTATCAAGATCATCCTATTTTTCTATATTCTGTTCTATCCTCCATAACTTAAGTAGTGTGTGATTGATAGTAGAGTAGGGTTAGTATCTTTCTTTTCGATTGGGTATCAAATTATAGGTTGAGGATAGGATTGACATGATTTCAATTTCAAATTACTTGTCTCTAAATCCATCCCGCCCTCTCATTGCTTATAATAAACGTGCTTGCAAGCACTATTTCATTTAATTTCTGTATTATCAGTTTTCTTTTAATCAATTGTTATCTAATAGCACCATAAAAATTTCAATTCTATGAATAATGTGCTTTTAAGATCCAAGCTTGGTCTTCCTATTTGGCAAGCTTCATAAGGTTTCATACCTTCCAAAGGCTTTGATAAAAACCTCTTTATGAGGTAGGTGGTAGTGGATCTTGGCTCCTCCCATAGCTTCTTTTGTAAACTCTTCGCATTCAACATGGAGGTGACTACCTCCACAATGGTTTTATTTCTCCTTTTGGCTACTCCATTCTACTCATGTGTATACATTGGTGTTATTTATATGCTAATTCCCCTTTCTTGAAGGTAGAAATTAGATTCTTGGATCATATGTTGATGATAAGCTAGTCAATGGTCCCAATGAGAAGCATTTTCTTGAAATTAAGGTTTATTTGCATGCCTCTTTTGAGATGTAAAATTTGGAGAATTTGCATCATTATTTGGGCATTGACTTATTCCACTAATCCACTGTAGAACAAATACTACCCATTTTAGAGACTTAAATTATATACTACTTCCTAGTGTTTAAGTTTCATGGATGGGAACGAGGTTTCATAGGATCAAACCCTATGGGAAGCATGGGAGTGTATTCTGTTGCAAGATTCTTGGTGTACAGAGTGATAGAGAATGAGATAAAAAATGCATCTTTACAAAACAGTTTCAATACAAAACGCGCCTTTACTACTGATGTATTAGGAGGTGCAAGAATAAAGGTATTACGAATTAGTGCGTGCAATGGAAGCGGAATTCCCAAGTCATGTGACTCATCCATGCTGATGTTAGCATAAATATGAGTAAAACGGCAACAAGAATGATTTAGTACCTTCGATTTAAGAGATAAAATCATATATATATATAAGGTTTCCTATAAAGAATTATGTGACCAATACTTTACAGTAGTCAAATAGTATACAAAGAAAGACTTCAAGCATCACTAAATTTAAAGCGTCAATAATATCAACGAAGATATTATCTCTGAAACTATAATCCGTGGAGGATTCAAATAAAAGTCGTATTCAAGAAGAATACTTGCTAGATACATAAGGACATCTTCAATGATTTGAAGAGGTGAAACTAGTAGAATATTGTCCTGAGTTGGCAAAGTATGCTGTCAGCATGTATTTGTAGCTTCGGTTCAGGAGATCCTTTAAACATATATACATCAAACACAGGAAAAGGTGGTTCACGAAGACGCATACGTATTCACATGGTTTCTTGGTCCCGATCGACTCACAAAAACTCAAGAACATAAGAAACGGGCCGCATATATGAGATAGACGAAAACTGATTCTCAGAGGAAATTCCGTGAATTATGTGTACACAATTCAAAACGCATATGATATGCGAGATGGACAGCTCCGATATGTTTCCTATTACTTTTGTATAATCATTCAAGAAGAAAACAGAGTCAAGGATGAGACACATACATAAGACACCTACGATGAGAGCTATTTCGCACAAGTCACACAAGGCAATAAATAATGAGAGCAATCTCACTAAGGAGACGGATGTATGAACATTGCACTCGAGTCATATTAAAGACTTAACGATGATACAACACGCGTGCTCTTCATGTACACACATGCGGTACAACCAGAACTCAGAGCAATATTCACAACTATAATCCTTCTTGTTTGCTTTGGCAAGAAGAACAGAAGGCTAATGGGCTCCACCTTCATTGTTGCCTGTCACCTTCCCCATTGCACCCTTTAATGCTTCGCCAGCATGAGACAGTCCTTCGGCAGCGTTGTCCTTCAACTGTTGGGTCTTTTCCTGTGTTGCTTGAGCAGCTCCGGAAGCCTTGTCTTTCGCCGTCTGGGCCATTCCCTTCACAGTATATAGAGTTCTCAAGGCTTCAGCAACGGAGAAAGATCAAGCGAGAAGAATGCAGAAGACAATGGCTACACAATCACACACTCATACAAGTAACAAAAGAAGACTGCGCAAATCATCATGGATAGAGCGGCTGTTCCCTTTGGAATAGCTCATTCTCACATGTTCTATTTTATATGGCGAAGAATGACTATAATCACATTAACATTCTTACCTGACTCTGTTCTTGAGCTTCGCCGGCCTTCTGCTACCCATACTGCTTTGTCTCGTCTGCCTTATGGGACGCAACTTCCTTGGCATGCTGAGCCTGCTCGCCATCGCTCCTAACTATGAACAACGTACCACGCACTAGTAAAGCTTAGAACGTAACGCACACTACCAAACCTGAAAGCTCATAGTCAAGCGCAAGCTTTTTCCAGCGTCGGAGCTATGGAGGTCTTGTTAAAGGTCAAAGCTCCACGGGCTACAATCCAAAATCGACACGTCTCGCTTTTGGCATCGACACGCGGCTCCACTACATCTATCTCTCCATCACGTTCAGATGGTAAAACTGACCTGCCCTCGTACTGAAGCACACGTCTAGCTTTTCTTTTCGAATGTTTGCCCTTTCCACCAGTTGTTTGGGGATGTCAAGGCTTGCACTCATAACTCCATTTGTTTATCCGATCAGATGCTCTTGCTCGTCTCCTTGAAGCGCACCAGTCATGGTTTCAAGCAGGATGGCCTCATTTGGACCCATCCTTGCTTCATATCCCTTGTGTTGTTGAGCAGACAAAAAACATATTTACAAAACACTTTAGTGTTTGCTCCAGCCCTTCGATTGCTTGGTCTAAAGCCATCAAGGAAGTGCAATCCGTGTTCACCTATTTCAAGAATCTTAGGAAGAGCCTAAGATATAGAATAAGAGAGCAGATCTTTAGAGTTATAGACTCTATCCTTACCTCTAAGGTACCTAACTACATGGATAGAGTTTTATGCCTTCAGAAGAGATTAAGTAGCCTTCTCTCTGCTTCAAGCGGGGAACCTTGACCGTCCCAACAAGTGTATTTTCTCTATGCTCAAAAAGAAGAAAAGTAAGGAATTCATTCGGATGTTGATGAAAATTCTGGTTGTTATGCTATCAGTGTCGAGAAGAGTTTGCAGGAGGGGACCCACTTCTTTACTGATGTTTTCTCTAGTTCTCCCAATCGGGGGAAGGATATCTGCGGAGCCAAAGCCACCATTGCTCTCAAGAGGAAGAAAAATTGTACCTTCCCGCCTGGCTGCCTTGTTGGACCTGTCCCTCACTACCGGTGACATTAAAGAAACCATAGGTATATTGAAATCTTGCAAATCTCCTAGCCTTGATGGCCTTCGCAATGCCTTTTCCAGTGTTGTGATGATTGCCTGACCCCCTTCATTCTCTTGGTGTGGAAAGAAGCTATTAGAAAATGAACTCCTCCTATTGAGATGAACACTGGAGTATAAAACTAATTCATAAGAGGGGTCCTCAGGAGGACCTAAATAATTAGAGACCTATAACTTGGTTGACCTCTATTTACAAAATCATAGCCTCTTCCTTGGCTAGGAGACCCACTCCTCATATGAAAGACTCTATCCTTCTGGAACAAAAAGGTTTCATTAAAGTCCGATTCAATCTTGATGCTATTATCTTGCTTTGGGAAGGTATTGACTTTGCCCAAGAGTCCAACCGACACTTTTTCTTTTTTAAAATAGACTTTGAGAAAGCCTATGATAGAATTGAGTGGGACTTTATTCTGCAATCCCTACATGATATTGGGATTGGGAAGCATTTCATAAGAGTTGTGAGTACCTTTTTTGGCAATGCTCACTCTAGGATCTCTCTCAATTGCCCTCTCTCTGCACCTTAGGCTAAGGAGATCCATTAGGCAAGGTGGCCCCTTCCCCCCCCCCCCCCCCTCCCCCCCTTCTTTCTGCCATTGCTAGTGACTCTCTTGGCTGGTTTCTCAAAGATGCCTTCTACCTCAATAAGATTGAAGGGATTTCCATCTCAGGGTCCGACAACCAATTCTGCCTTCAGGCTTTTGCTGATGATGTGTCTATGTGTGTATGTGTCATGTGTGTGTGTATGTGTCTATGTGTGTATGTGTATGCATGTATGTATGCATATGTGTGAGTATGTGTGTGTATGCATTATGTATGCATATGTGTGTGTATGCATTATGTATGTGTATGTATGCATGTGCATTATGTATGCATATGTGTGTATGCATGTAAGTATGTATGTATGCATATGAATGTGCATTATGTATGCATGTATGTGTATGTGTGTGCATGTCTCTCTATGTGTGTGTGTATGCATGTATGTGTGTGTATGTGTGTATGTGTGTGTGTATGTGTGTGTGTGTGTATGTGTGTGTGTATGTGTGTATGAATGTGTATGTGTGTGTATGCATCATTATGTGTGTATGTGTGTATGTGTCTATGTGTGTATGTGTGTGTGTATATGTGTGTGTGTGTCTATGTGTATGTGTGTGTGTCTATGAGTGTGTACATTTTTATGTGTGTGTATGTCTCTGTGTGTGTATGTGTCTATGTCTATATGCGTATGCATGTATATATGCATATGTGTGTGTATGTGTGTGTATGCATTATGTATGCATTATGTATGCATATGTGTGTGTATGCATTATGTATGTGTAGGTATGCATGTGCATTATGTATGCATATGTGTGTGTATGAATATATGTGTGTGTGCATGTATGTGTGTGTATGCATGTATATATGTGTGTATGCATCATTATGTGTGTATGTGTGTATATGTGTGTGTATATGTGTGTGTATGTGTGTGTGTCTATGTGTATGTGTGTGTGTGTATATGTGTATATGTGTATATGTGTGTATATGTGTGTGTGTATGCATATTTATGTGTTTGTATGTGTGTGTGTGTGCATACTTGGCTTCAATGATAGATATCTTGCTCTCTCTCTTCCTCTCTCTCTCTCTCTCGTGATCTCTCTCTCTCTCTCTCTCTCTCTCTCTCTCTCTCTCTCTCTCTCTCTCTCTCTCTCTCTCTCTCTCTCTCTCTCTCTCTCTCTCTCTCTCTCGCTCGCTCTCTCGCTCTCTCGCGTCCAAATCCTAGCACAAATTTGCCGGGAGAAATGGAATTTTCTGTTTAACATTCCAGAGCGTCGCTTATGTGACGCTTTGCAACATAGGACATCGCTTATGCCATGCTAAAACATTGCAGCCACTTCGCCAACATTGCAAATAATGTTGCTAGTTAGCAACACATACTTTTAACGTCGCTTATCATCGCTTATGCCATGAAGGGTCCTAAAAAAAGAAAAAGCAAAAAGAGAACCGTTGCTTATGCAACGCTAGCATCACATAAGCGACGAATCCCGTTTTTTTTTCAATTCGGGGGTGTCGCTATGCCCCCCTATTTCTTGTAGTGCCTACTAACCTTTTCTTCTCTAATCATTTTTTCCCATTATAAGACATGCCTCTATGCCTCGAACTTGTGTTAATCGTCCTCCTTTGATTTATGATGAGGTGGAAGGTGAAACTTGGGGCATGTTCCCACACTCGAGCTTGAAATTCTTTCTAACTTCCAACAATATTCACTCTTGAAGTTATCAAAATTACTTGATCTTTTGAACAAGTTTTGAAAACATGCCTTCAATGCTTTGTTGAAATTTCATGAATCATTTATCTTGGCTACACTAAGTACTTAATCTAATAGAAATTAAGCTCATCAATATAACCACGCTAAAAAACTCTTGATTTATTTTTCTTTTTTTAATGTAAAGGAAGTTCGGCAATAGCCTACTCTCCCGGACTTCAATTAAATTAAGAAACAAAGGTACAGAAGAAGGGGACTAGTGCCCACGGGACCCCCCAAATCCCACAAAGCAGGGGAACTAGGTTGATTCCTAGGTTGATTTACAAAAAAGGTTAATCACCCTCTCGTCGCCCTCATGCGGGACCCACTTGGGTTTGAGCTTGTTGTTGATCAAAAGGAGGACTTGGTGGTGTCTGAAGGGGGGGGGACTTCTTACTGTTGACAATCCTTTTGCCAAGGAGGAATAGTGATTTTTCAATCGACCACTCCCTGGGGGGGTCGCCGAAGTTGAGAGCACACCGCTCCCGCCAAATTTTCCACAGGACTTCCCCTCTGATTGCATTCCAGAGAGTCGCAGAGCAGCCAATCGCTTCTCCCAAGAGGACTTGTTTCCAACTAAGCACATCCCCTCACAAGAGGCAAAGCAATCTAATTTGTACTCTACTTCAATGGAAGGGATTCTTGAGTTCATAACCTTCAAGGTACATTTCAATGAACGACATACAATATATGACCAATTTTATTTTTCTTTGTGAGTAAAAGTGCAAAATCAAGCACATCACTTGGATATTGTCCACTCGTGCAATGCAATTCCATTCAGAAGATTTACCTCCCCAGGTGCACTATTGAACTATTTTCCAACCTAGTTGGTAGGTGTAACTCCTAAAAGAATACCAAGAAATTCTACAAACTTGGATGAAGGAACCACTTCATGTATTATAGAGTCCCTACCACAGTCTAGTCTTTAGAGGACACACACGTCCAACATTCACAATTAAAGTACGAAATGACAGGAAATGCAAGGAGTGAATCAATTATTCATACCGCATAGAACTGAGAGCCCTCCAAAAAATTGCCTATATGATGGCCATGATTTTCCACGCACTCCCAAGGTTAGACTAAATGACTGATGTCATGCCATGCATGAAAATGAAGATTTATGACTTGATGCAAACCAATTTCGAGGTATTTAGGAAAATCAAATCATCAGACATCTCAACACCACAAATCGAACATGGCAATGTGGACATAGTTTATGACATGAGCACAATTCCATCGAGGAAAATTTTCTATGCTTGGCATTGTCAACTCACGTACCTCCCAACCTATTATAAACAACCATTTGAAGAAATATTTACCGCACCTTTTTGGGAGTACCACTCCAGAGTGTTCATCTCCAAGCTGACACACTTGTTGCAACTATTTGAATGTGAGAAAATGCTATATTTAGCTCACTACAGCTACATGCAATAGGAGACTCCCTTCATAGTACTAGCCCAAATTTGAAGCTGATCTAGCTTGATGCATTCAAGTCAACAAGAAAACCCTAGCCTTATACCTCTTACAAATCTACATTAACTACTTCCTACAACAAGAGTTTGTCATGAATGACATATCCAAGGGAGGGGAGTGTTGGCAATGTGCAAGGCCAAGGCTAGGCTAGAGGAGGAGGTTAAAGTAGGTATAAAAGAAGAGGGGGCATGTAAAGAGAAGTGTGTGTGAGGGTGGATGATATTGAACTAAGTCTCCTTGTTTCATTTATTAAAGTTTCCTATTCCTTCCTTTATCTTTACCTCCATCATCGTTACTGTTCAAAGGATTACAGTTTTTGGGAGAAACCTTGAATGGGATGGTTAGATTGACGAGCGATTTGTTTCTAACGTTGACAAGCTCACCTTTTTGTTAGATGTGTTGTCACTTGAAGCAATCCATGAAACATCACATGTATACAATTGGTCGCAATATTGAACACGAACTACAACACCAATGCTACAATTTGAAATCATGCACGAATGCTTATGGGCTCATTCAACAAAGTTTGGGGTATATCGCACAATCCAGATATCGATTTCAGGACGAAACAAAGAAACAATATGAATTTAAACTAAAAGAGAAGTAAAGTTTCTCGACGAAATGTACAACTCACTATAGTGCATAATGTTCAGCATTGAAAAAAACGTTTAGACATTCAAAAGGATGGTTTACAAGGGATTCAGTTTGATCGTTGACAACTTTTAATCATTCTACTTTAGTTGGTCAAGCAAGTACTAATGATGGAAGTTTTGGTATCGGTATACCATATGTACAGCAATTCTCTGTTTGTTCAAGGGAAGATTTTGCACGGTTCTCTGTTTAGATGTCATTTCCACTGACTTTATGGAACAATCATATTTGGAGCATCTAACCTCCTCTTTCCTTCCGTCCCCCTGTGTCTCTACAAATAAAATGTCCAACGAGAACCAAACGATGAGGACTTCATTCCTAGGGCTTCTCTACATGCCCCCTCCCCCCCCCCCCCCCAAAAAGAAAAAAAAAAAAAACTTTCCTAATGCAGAGATAGCAGACCCTTCCCTTTCTACTCATGCCTTCCGTCCCCCTATGTCCGTGCAAATAAATTGTCTACGAAAACCAAACCCTGAGGACTGAATTCGCAGAGTTTCTCTACATGTCCCCCAAAACCAATCTTTCCCTAATGAAACAATAGCAGAAGCTTCCCTTTCTTCTCATGCCTTCTGTCCCGCTCTGTCTCTGCAAATAAAATTTCCAAAGAAAACCAAACCATGAGGGCTTAATTCACAGAGATTCTTTGCATGGACCCCTCAAAACCAATCTTTCCCTAATGCACCAGTATCAGACTAACATTTTTGTGTATGTGCAAATAATAGATGCAACGAGTTTTACATCACTTTCAATATACACTTTAAAATGAAAGAACAATAACTTCCTCTTAAAAGAAATGAAAGATCAATGCCTCAGATGCAACTCCAGATCGCATAAGTAAGAAATATGTTCAATTAAAAAACAAACATAAGCACAATATCATGCAAGATCCATTTTGTATTGAATACATCCATTTTGTATTGAATACATCATTCAAAGAAAGAAATCAGCAGAGCCTATTAGATTCGTTATATAAGTTTGGTTTGATTTCCACTTCTCATCACTTGATTTCGATCCCTTCCATCTTCTCAGCACAACTAGCCATTTCGTTTGGTTTATACATACCTTTAACTCAATTTTGACTTAGTGCCTCCCATTTGATTTTCAAGCTTTAGCTTCGAATCATGATGATGTCAGCTTCTACATAAAACAAAACATGGGTGGTAGAACATCGGCGGCCATCTCTTTTATAATGACCATACTTGGCTTAGGTGAGTTCAACCAACCTAACCTATATGATTAATTTATGAGTTCAACAAAAAATATTCCATTGAATATTCCCTTTACTATCATTCATCATGGGTGTGCACCACTACCGGGATCCCACAATTGGGGACCTAGGTAACTCGGTTTCCTGAGAAAGACGTACCTCATGTCAATAGAGACTTCATGCAAGTTGAAGGAGAGCATGGAAGTAATTACTTGGCTCAAATAATTTTCCATCCCCACAAAGCTATTATGTAGTAGGTGTAAACGTTGAATGCTTCTCAAAAACGTTTAACGAAAACACCCAATCAATGTCAACTAGTCCGATAGTAGACTTAAAGACATTTGTATTGGAAAACCAAAAACTATATATATGTTTGGCACAAAAGGTAAAAATCACCTGCATAATCACTACAACAATGCATTTAGAGGCTGAAATGAGCTCAAACGAAAATTTGGATGCCATCAAGTGAATCATTTTTGAACTGCAAATTAACTTGATTATGCGCACTAATTTTCACGCAATTTTGAGACTATGATCAAAAGGGTGTTGGTGATGCCGTAAAGAAAGTGATGACCTGTTCTAATATGAATTATTGGAGATTGAGGATTGTGGAATCATTCAAAGAAGGAGGAGGAAGAAAAAGAAACTTAGAGCATAACATTGAATGTATTACCAATTCAATGTACATAAGTAACCTATTAGCATTTTAGGCATATATACAAGAGAAGGGGAAAAACCTAAACCAAAATATATCAACATAAAGTTCAGATTAAGTCATGAGTATGCCTTGCATAATAAAAGTAAAAAAAAAGAAGGAAATAACTTACATAGTTTCATTCAGAAATTTAGATATATAGACTTCCTTGCGATACTGATGGTAATAAAGTATCGTACTCGTGAAATAGTTAATACCCGAATATGTATTTCTTTGATGACCCAGAATATTTCTTTGTAAATTATTTTGGGTCAAAGCTTTTCATTATGACATGGGATCGAGGTCATGTATACATTAGTATAGAGAAACTAAAAACTTCAATGTTTACTTTAAGTTTAAGATATACTTAGAGAAGGACATTTGAAAAGGTTCCAAAGAGAATTTGTGAGAGAAATCACAAGAGATTTCAATTTTCCTTGCGTGATTTCTCATTTATCCTAATTTCGGAGAGAAGTGGCAAGAGATTTTACTTTTCCTTACTTGATTTCTCATTTATGCCAAGTAGGATGGTACACCAACATAGTTTCAAAAGTTTCATGAATACCTTGATATAGATCTCTAACTTGATTCCATCAAAGAGAATGCTGGAAATAAAATATGCGAATTTGAACTTAAAACAAAAATTTGAGTGCAAAAGTTCAATCAATGCGTTACAAGATTACTTTCACCTATAGCACTAGTTCAAAGTCCTCAAAAATATCATGAAAATTTGAAAACAACTTCATCTTAGAAGAGCTTTCCAAGTATTTTATGGCTTACTTATTCAAGAGATTCTCCTCTCAAGATGAAAGCCAAGAAAAGCTTTTTTTTAAGAGGTGCAATAGTTCCTAGTGGTATGTAATTAATGTTCTAAAGGTAAGAATATGAAATAAATAAGTAATCTTATTTCATGAGTGCCATCAAGATTCTCTCACAGTATAATCTTATAAAAACACTTCTCCTAACATGAACAAAAGTAAAATTATACTCTGGGAATAAAAAGAAAATTCTAAGTATTAGATCTTATTTGATTCATCAAATTTACCAAAAAATAAGAACAAGTTTGTAAATATGTTAGAAAAAGTGGAGAAAAGTATCCTTAAAGAAGTTTTTTAGCTAAATACTGAAGCTTTCACATAGTCATACCTCAATAATCTTTTATAGTACATCTTCCTAAAAAGGATACTTTTAAGGTTCAAATAAGAATAAAAGTTACTGAATATTAGAGTCTTTGAATAAATAGAAAGATTCATAGCACTTGACTTTGCAACTTTAAATGAAGCCATATACTTTGCAATTTTTGAGGATGACGCCTCTTTAAAAGGGAGAATGAAATGGTACAAAAATGGTCAAAATTGGTGTGATTAATTGTAAGAAAGTGGTTATGCAAGAGAACATAGGAGCAATAGCAAAGAAGAGAAGACACATACAAATATTTGATAAAAGTAACTACTAACGGCAAGTACAAAGATGATGGAATTCTCCACTAATACTTCAAGGTAGAGCCTAAATGGTGATCTAGACAACTCAAGATAGGAAGTTACAAGGTAGAGGTATGCCACCAAAATTTGATGTCTATGTTAGTTCATAAGTCATGTATATACAGGTCAATGGATAGGTGTAACCTTCTTTGGATGAGAAAACACAAGCCATAGAACGTGGGTGGCCACTACCCATCTAATCCCCATACACACCTTGGGTCCATTCAACCAAACTAATAAATATGATTGATTTTTTAGTCCAACATGCATTACTCCATGCAATATTCCCTTTATTGTTTCCAATCAGGGTTGCTAACTGCTACCCTAGATACCATAGTTGGGGAGCTTAGTAGCTCCCTTTCCTCAAAATACCTTGGATAGTCCAATTCAACCTTCATCCAACATGCAAGTTTGGACTTCCATCGATCTGGTGATGCAAAATTGGATTTGTCTCATAAAAGGGGCATTACAAAATGTCAAATACAATATACAATCATGAGGGATATATATTGTTCATATACTAACACCCCTCCTCAATGTCTATCAAGTGATAAGTCAAGTAGGCTTGAGTCCTATGCCTATCTTTCAAAGATTCCTATTGAGCTTCTCTTTTCCAAGTTCTTTAGTGAATATGTGAATTCAATTTTCCTCTTCTGGAAATAGTCAAGCTCCACAATGTCATCTTCTATTAGCTGATGAACATAAATGTACTATAATTGTACATGCTTGTTGGAAATATGAAATAATGGGTTCTTTTTGATGGCCATAAAAATTTGATCCTCACATTTAAGTATAGACACGATTTGTGATGGAAAGCCTAGATCTGCAAGAATTATCCCTAAGCACATCGCCTCAGAAGAGGCAAAGCAATCTAATTTGTACTCTACTTCAATGGAAGGGATTCTTGAGTTCGCTATTTCCAAGGTGCATCTCAATGAACGACATACAATATATGCCCTATTTTATTTTTCTTTGTGACTAAAACTGCAAAATCAAGCACATCACTTGGATATTCTCCACTCGTGCAATGCAATTCCATTCAGAAGATTGAACTCCCGAGGTGCACTATGGAACTATTTTCCAACCTAGTTGGTAGGTGTAACTCCTAGAAGAATACCAAAAAATGATGCAAACTTGGATGAAGGAGCCACTCTATGTATTATAGAATCCCTGCCATAGTCTAGTTCCTAGAGGACGCACATGGCCAACATTCACAATTAAAGTACGAAATGATAGGAAATGCGAAGAGTGAATCAATTATTCATACCTCGAAGCACTAAGGGCCCTCCGAACAATTGCCAATTGATGGCCATGATTTTCCACGCACTCCCAAGGTTAGAGTGAATGACTGATGTCATGGCATGCATGAAAATCAACAGTTATGACTTGATGCAAACCAATTTCAAGCTATTTAGGAAGATCAAATCATCACACATATCGACACTACAAATCGAGCATGGCAATGTGGGCTTAGTTTATGACATGAGCACAATGCCATCTAGGAAAATTTGCTATGCTTGCCATTGTCATCTGAGGTACCTCCCAACCTATTATAAACAACCATTTGAAGGAATATTTACTACAATTTTTGGTAGTACCACTCCAAAGTGTTCATCTCAAGCCCACACACTTGTTCCAACTATTTGCATGTGAGCAAATGCTATAATTAGCTCACTACAGGTACATGCAATAGGACACTCCCTTCATAGTACTAGCCCAAATTTTGAAGCTGATCTACCTTGATGCATTCAAGTCAACAAGAAAACCCTAGCCTTATACCTCTTACATATCTACATTAACTACTTCCTACAACAAGACTTTGTCATGGATGACATATGCAAGGGAGGGGAGTGTTGGCAATGTGCAAGGCCAAGGCTAGGCTAGAGGACGAGGTTAAAGTAGGTACAAACGAAGAGGGAGCATGTAAAGAGAAGTGTGTGTGAGGGCGGATGATATTGAACCATATTTTTTAGAAGTGTCAGATAATCAAAGCTCAAAGGTTCCAATAAGTGCCCAATAGTGATTTTTATCACTACTTTTGTACTGTAAACAATCAATTTTGTAGTTTTATGCTCAATGTTGTAGTTTTATGCTCAATTTTGTGCAAGTCAAGGAGTGCTCAAGCTTGAGGAGCTTAGATATAATGGATATACCAATTTTCACAATTGTTGGAGACCCTTAAGTACCTCAAAATTGACCTAGAAGGTATTTTTTAACTATGCAGGACACTAGGTTTTAAATTGGCCAAACTTAGGAGAAAACTATAAAAGAAAAGAGCAGGAGAGTCTTGAAATGGAGATCATCCTAGTCTAGAGAGATCAAGGGTTAGCAAAGTAAAAGAAGCTCTCTTCCTTTTTTGAAGTTTTTTATTCTTTAATGATCGGAGTAACATGAGCATGCAATTCAAACTTGTACTTTTAAACTTGAAGTTTATATTTTTTTTTTCCAAATCAACTCCAACATTTGCTTATTCAATGAAAAGAGAGTTAAGTTTACATATTCTTTTTTTTAGGAGGTTTGAAAGGTGCCTACTCCCCTAAGTTTAGCTTTGAAAGTACAACTATACACGTGATGGGCATATTACCTACCTAACCCCCCTCTATACCACAAAGGAGGGGTTAGACTTGGTTACAATTAGAATGCTGGGTTACAACTAGTTTAAACTGTTCAAAGCCATGAAATGTCTAGTCTAAGGGTTGAGCTCTGGATGTTTACCTGACATATATCAATGATGTTTCCCTGACATATATCATTGTGAATACTCTAAAACAAACCATCTTCTCATAAAAAAATCTTCTAAATTGGCTACAAAAGAGGCAAAGAAGTGTTTCTCAATAGTAGACGCAAATGTTTAGTACTTTAATAGTAGGGAGACCAAGGATATTACCTTGCAGCACAATTTCTTAGATTTACTTTAGCTTGCCTCTAGAGGGAATATTATCATACCACTAACAGCACGTTTTATCCTATAAAAGAAGTTGGTGAACTAATTCTAACTAGTGGTGACTGTAGTTCTTTTCACATTGTCAAATGCTTTATATGTCCTACAAATTAGGACAAATATGTTGTTAGTTCTAGAATTAGTGCAATTGGCTTTGTTGTCAAATTTATTGATGACATATGTACGGTCCATGATCTCCCAAATGGGGATACTATTATTACTTCTTGCATTTTATGTCATGGGCTATATAATCTTATTAACTATGCAAATTATATGAATGAGTAAGCATGTGCAACTCAAGATCCTATAACAACCTTACGTGCAAAGTTTTTGCACGCATGTTTTGGTCATAACAATTTTGATAGTTTGCTTCACCTACAAAAATCTGAAGCTGTGTCCTCTCTATCCAAACTTGAGGCACCCTATTAACATTTCTGTGAAGGTTGTAGTTTTGGAAAAAATGAAACGTTCCTCCTTCCTAGAAGATGGTTGAACTCGGAGTGCTCATAAATTGTAGTTTTTTTATAGTGATTTCTGAGGTCCTATGTGGACACCTTCTTTTGGGAACTACCTATGAAAGGAGATGGAGAGTGAGGGGACAAAATCTTATGGAATATTTCACTTGTGCACACTCATCTTTATGGTCTTCCAAATTCATATCAGAATATTGCTTCTACTCTTCAAGTAATGATAAAAGGCTATTTAAATGCCTTAAAATTTAGGTATTAAGCATCTATTTTGATGCAAAATGATCGATCCAACCAAAATAGGTTAGACATGCATGTTGGAGATCAAGATTTCTTATCTATTCAAAAGAGAAAAGGCAAATGGAACTCATCCTCTTGTAAGCAGAAAACTATTCACGCTACATAATCTAAAAAGTAAGAAAAAGCCAAGCAGGAAACCAAAATTTCGAATCAATTTTTCAAACACTCTGACAAATCATATTCTCATAAAGAGCTCTTCTAAATTGGCTGGAAAAGAGGCAAAGAAGAAAGTTAATGGAATGGTTGTTGCACACACTTATACACAAAGTAAAGTATACTAATCTTGATTAGAAAGATGAATCGGCATTTACTACTATTTGGAGCTATGAACTATCTTCCCATGAGAAGTGTATCTCAATAGTAGGCTCAAATGTTTAGTACTTTAGTAGTAAGGAGACCAAGGATATTACGTTGCAGTGCAATTTCTTAGATTTACTTTAGCTTGCCAGTAGATGGAATATTATCACATCCACTAAGAACTCCTTTTATCCTATAAAAGAAGTTGGCAAACTCATTCTAACTAGTGGTTATTGTAGTTATTTTGACATTGTCAAACGCTTTATATGTGCTACAAATCAGGAAAAATATGTTGTTAGTTCTAGAATTAGTTGCAATTGGCTTCGTTGTCAAATTTATTGATGACAGATGTATGGTCCATGATCTCCCGAATGGTGACAATTGGTCATCTCAATTTTGATTGTTTGTTTCACCTACAAAAATCTGAAGTGATGTCCTCTCTATCCAAACTGAAGGCACCCTATCAACATTTCTGTGAAGGTTGTAGTTTTGGAAAAATGAAACATTCCTCCTTCCCAGAAAATGGTTCAACTCGGAGTGCTCATAAATTGGAACTTTTTTATAGTGATTTCTAAGGTCCTATGTAGACACGTTCATTTGGGAACTACTTATACTTCGTGATTTTTATTCATCATTTTTCTAGTCATACGTGAATGTATCCATTGAAAGAAAATTCTAAAGGGCTTATGTGGTTCAAACAGTTCTGTATTATTGAGTTGTGTGTTATGGGTGTGAATTTATGGCCGATTTTGGGATAAGATATCAGTGTAAAGTTTCGTATACATCTCAAGAAATTGGCTTTGAAAGTAAGTGGCGGACGTAATCACGATGAAAGCTGCTATAAAAATAAATGAAAGCTTCCAAATCATACGATGGCAAGAAGAACAGAAGTCTAATGGGCTCCACCTTCATTGTTGCCTGTCACCTTCCCCATTGCACCCTTTATTGCTTCGGCAGCAGGAGAAAGTGCTTCGGCAGCGTTCTCCTTCAACTGTTGGGACTTTTCCTGTGTTGCTTGTGCAGCTCCAGAAGCCTTGTCTTTCGCCGTCTGGGGCATTCCTTTCAGAGTATATAGAGTTCTCAAGGCTTCAACAACGGAGAAAGATCGGGCGAGAAGCATGCAGAACAGAATGGCTACAGAATCACACACACACAAGTAACAAAAGAAGACTGCGCAAATCATCGTGGATAGAGAAGCTGTTCCCTTTGCTATAGCTCATTCTGACATGTTCTGCTTTATATGGCGAAGAATGACTATAATCACATTAACACTCTTACCTGACTCTGTTCGTGACCTTCGCCGGCCTTCTGCTGCCCATACTGCTTTGTCTCGTCTGACTTGTGCGACACAAATTCCTTGGCATGCTGAGCCTGCTCCGCCATTGCTCCTAACTATGAACAACGTACCACGCACTAGTAAAGTTAGAACGTAACGCACACTACCGAAACTCAAAGCTGACAGTCAAGGGCAAGCTTTTTCCAACGCCGGAGCTATGCAGGTCTTCGTAAAAGTCAAAAGCTCCACGACCTACAATCCTCATTGGAGACGTCTCGCATTTGACATCGACACGCGGCTCGACTACATCTATTTCTCCATGAGGTCCCGATCGAAAAACCTGACCTGCCCTTGTATTGGAAGCACACGTCTAGCTTTTCTTTTCAAATGTTTTCCCATTAGAATGGTTCGAAGAAGAAATATAAAAGTCATCCATTGCTCATCTACAGCTTCATGGTCATCTTTTTCGTCCGTTCCTAAGCAAGAATTCAGGTAATTATATGGTAAGATTTTGAAATTATGACTTATATGATAGGCATCAGATCATCATGATCATCATATCATGAGCATCATCATCATCATCCTCAGATCATCAGATCATCATCATCATCATATCAGATTATGAATGATATGATAAGCATCATATCATCAATCACCATGATTATTATGACACTCATGTATAATGATCATATTGATCATAATGATCATCATAATGATCATCATGATCATTATGTCACTCATTTCTAATGATCATCAGATCATAATGATCATCATGATCATTATGTCACTCATAATGATATGATAAGCATCATATCATCAATCATCAGGATCATTATGTCATATCATTATGTCAGCAATGTATAATAACACGCCATAATCGACCTTCCTCATTCATAAAAATGTGTTGATACAGAGATTGGGATGTCGTTTTCGGATGATCTGGACGGCCTATCTAGTCCTATCATGTCCATTGAAGGTATCATTATGTACATGTCGTTTTTCCGGATGACGTGGATGGATTAATCTCTTCCTATCATGTCCATTGAGGGTATCATTATGCAAATGTCTTTTTTTCCGGTATCATTATGCAAATGTCTTTTTTTCCGGATGGACTTATATTTTCCTATGATATCCAATCTCACGAAAATTTCCACATTTTTCGTCTTTATATTCATTTTCTCTCAGCAATGTTGATTAGTCGTAGTAGAACCAATCAACATTAAGCACGTGTGTTGACTGGCTCTCACGAAAATTTCCACATTTTTCGTCTCTATATTCATTTTCTTTGAGCAATATTAATAAGTCGTAGTAGGCTTTCATCTACATCTTCTAGATATTTACCATTTTTTCGGTAGATGTAAGGTAGCTTTTGTCAAACATTCTCACATTTCTTCCTGATTTTTATTTTACATGGGTAGCTTTTGTCAAACATTCTCGCATTTCCTCCTGATTTTTATTTTGTCAAATATTCGACCAATTTTAATCACTAGTGTTTATGAGAACGAGTACATCTATTTTGATTAACAATGGTGTTTGGTCTCTAGATATGCATCTTGTAATCGAGAAAGAACGATCCAGTACCCATCAAATCGATGTACTTGTTCAAGGATCAATTGGATTCGTGGACACTTGGGAAGTGCTTGACCTTGCTTGAATCTGAAATTTGTCAAAACAAGGAAAACGCATGGACATTTGGGCACCATAGAGAGGTGGTCTGGAAACGTCCAAAACAAGTCTTTGGGCTCAAATGGAGGCTAATGGAGGAATTCAAAGATAGGCAAGGTTCCAAGTTAAATAGAAGGGTCCATAAGTGAGTAGTGAAGACTATGCTCACTCTAAGGGGGAATGAATGTCGCATAACCTTAGAAGGAGTAGGTTGAACCATATCTTAAGAGAAAAGATTAACATTTAATCCTCATCCATGGCTTTTGGGGCTAGTGGTTAGCCCATCATACCCCTACCCAAGAGGTTGTGAGCTCCATTTCCAACAATAGGGTATTAAAACTTTCAACCTCCCCATTAGAACTATGATGTGCTAACCACTTGCCTTAAAAAACCATGGTTAATGATTAATTCCTAGTCCTTCCTCTAAGGGTGTGGTTTAACCATCTTTCACTTCTCAATTCATGGCACATTTGAAGAGCTCTTTCTTGACTAGAGGATTACTATGTCCTATCCGGACTTTAAGGTCAAAATAGAATGTAGGAATGAAGAGTCATTTTAGTGTTCTCAATGCTACTACAAGTAAATGAAAGAAAATTTTGAATGCAATTAAAAACTATCTAAACTTAGGACCCTTTCTCAAAGGCTTGTAGTAGAATTTGAACTTCATTTTGGACTTGAACTCCAAGTGGAACTTGGGTATCGATCAACCATTAGATGGGGCTACTTGTTTGATCTCTATATATGCATTTTGTCTCCGAGAAAAAGGATCCACCCATTAAATCAATTTACTTGTTTAAGGATAGCTTTGATTGGAGAATATATGCATACTTCGTGCAAAGAGTGTTCTCCAAAATAGGGAATTTACTTCAACGAGCCATTGTGTACGATCTTTTGTATGGAAATATTTCATAGCATATTTTCTACTAAGTATTCCAATACTTGGAGTTTAGATTATTTGTACAATAACACTTCATGTTTGGATATGCAAATATAAGTTATTCTCATCATTTTGTGGAAAAAATATTAACAAAGTGCTTTCCAAGAAAAAAAGGGGAAAAAATCCTACAAAGGGAAAGTAATACCCAATGATCCTAAGCTTTGAGATATCCATGCTTCAGCCTTTGTTCCAAAGCTCATTTCATTTTCATGCTAGCACACATATCCCACATGGAAGGAGGTTTTCCCTCTACTGCATATAAGAAGGGTGTCACTTGACTCCACTTATGATTATTAACTCTAGCCAATTCCCAAGAGTGTCCATCCGCTTCTTATGGATTCTCCATGCTCATAGAGCATCACATTGAAGTCTAGTTTATTTATCAAGCTCATCCCATTTTTCTATATTTTTTTCTATCCTTCATAACTTAAGTAGTGTGTCATTGATAGTAGAGTAGGGTTAGTATCTTTCATTTCGATTGGGTATCAAATTATAGGTTGAGGATAGGATTGACATAATTTCAATTTCAAATTTGATTAATCTTCATAAGTATCATATAGACTACTCTTACTTCTCCCTAAATCCATGCCACCCTCTCATTGCTCATAATAAACGTCCTTGCAATCACTATTTCATTTAATTTCTGTATTATCAGTTTTCTTTTAATCAATTGTTATCTAATAGCACCATGAAAATTTCAATTCTATGAATAATGTGCTTTTAAGAACTTTGAGGGTTATATAGCCTATAACCCGTTTGATCCGGGTCATAGCCTATAAAGACATATTTTCATACCTTAGGATCAACTTTACCTCATATTTGATCTGTGCATATGCAATGCACAAAATATATTGGAATGATCCAAGATTGGTCTTCCTATTTGGCAAGCTTCATAAGGTTTCATACCTTCCAAAGGCTTTGATAAAAACCTCTTTATGAGGTAGGTGGTAGTGGATCTTGGCTCTTCCCATAGCTTATTTTGTACACTCTTCTCATTAAGCATGGACGTGACTACCTCCACAATGGTTTTATTTGTCCTTTTGGCTACTCCATTCTACTCATGTGTATACATTGGTGTTACTTATATGCTAATTCCCCTATCTATGTGTGTGTATGTGTATGCATGTGCATTCAAGATAGGAAGTTACAAGGTAGAGGTATGCCACCAAAACTTGATGTCTATGTTAGTTCATAAGTCATGTATATATAGGTTAATGGATAGGTGTAACCTTCTTTGGATGAGAAAACAGGAGCCATAGAACGTGGGTGGCCACTGCCTTTCTAATCCCCATACACACCTTGGGTCCCTTTATTGTTTCCAATCAGGGTTGCTAGCTGCTACCCTAGATACCACACTTGGGGAGCTTAGTAGCTCCCTTTCCTCAAAATACCTTGGATAGTCCAATTCAACCTTCATCCAACATGCAAGTTTGGACTTCCATCGATCTGCTGATGCACAATTGGATTTGTGTCATAATAGGGGCATTACAAAATGTCAAATACAATATACAATCATGGGGGATATATATTGGTCATATACTAACACCCGTCCTCAATGTCTATCAAGTGATAAGTCAAGTAGGCTTGAGTCCTATGCCCATCTTTCAAAGATTCCTATGGAGCTTCTCTTTTCCAAGTTCTTTAGTGAATATGTGAATTCAATTTTCCTCTTGTGGAAATAGTCAAGCTCCACAATGTCATCTTCTATTAGCTGATGAACATAAATGTACTATAATTCTACATGCTTGTTGGAAATATGAAATAAAGGGTTCTTTTTTATGGCCATAAAAGTTTGATCCTCACATTTAAGTATAGACACGATTTGTGATGGAAAGCCTAGATCTGCAAGAATTATCCCTAAGCACATCGCCTCACAAGAGGCAAAGCAATCTAATTTGTACTCTACTTCAATGGAAGGGATTCTTGAGTTTGCTATTTCCAAGGTGCATTTCAATGAACGACATACAATATATGCCTTATTTTATTTTTCTTTGTGAGTAAAACTGCAAAATCAAGCACATCACTTGGATATTCTCCACTCGTGCAATGCAATTCCATTAAGAAGATTTAACTCCCGAGGTGCACTATGGAACTATTTTCCAACCTATTTGGTAGGTGTAACTCCTAGAAGAATACCAAAAAATGATGCAAACTTGGATGAAGGAACCACTCTATGTATTATAGAATCCGTGCCATAGTCTAGTTCCTAGAGGACGCACATGGCCAACATTCACAATTAAAGTACGAAATGATAGGAAATGCGAGGAGGGAATCAATTATTCATACCTGGAAGCACTAAGAGCCCTCCAAACAATTGTCAATATGATGGCCATGATTTTCCACGCACTCCCAAGGTTAGAGTGAATGACTGATGTCATGGCATGCATGAAAATCAACAGTTATGACTTGATGCAAACCAATTTCAAGCTATTTAGGAAGATCAAATCATCACACATATCGACACAACAAATGGAGCATGGCAATGTGGACTTAGTTTATGACATGAGCACAATGCCATCTGGGAAAATTTGCTATGCTTGGCATTGACATCTGAGATACCTCCCAACCGATTATAAACAACCATTTGAAGGAATATTTACTACAAGTTTTTGGTAGTACCACTCCAAAGTGTTCATCTCAAGCCCACACACTTGTTCCAACTATTTGCATGTGAGCAAATGCTATAATTAGCTCACTAGAGGTACATGAAATAGGACACTCCCTTCATAGTAGTAGCCCAAATTTGAAGCTGATCTACCTTGATGCATTCAAGTCAACAAGAAAACCCTAGCCTTATACGTCTTACATATCTACATTAACTACTTCCTACAACACGACTTTGACATGGATGACATATGCAAGGGAGGGGAGTGTTGGCAATGTGCAAGGCCAAGGCTAGGCTAGAGGAGGAGGTTAAAGTAGGTATAAACGAAGAGGGAGCATGTAAAGAGAAGTGTGTGTGAGGCCGGATGATATTGAACCATATTTTTTAGAAGTGTCAGATAATCAAAGCTCAAAGGTTCCAATAAGTGCCCAATAGTGATTTTTATCACTACTTTTGTACTCTAAACAATCAATTTTGTAGTTTTATGCTCAATGTTGTAGTTTTATGCTCAATTTTGTGCAAGTCAAGGAGTGCTCAAGCTTGAGGAGCTTAGATATAATGGATATACCAATTTTCACAATTGTTGGAGACCCTTAAGTACGTCAAAATTGACCTAGAAGGTATTTTTTAACTATGCAAGACACTAGGTTTTAAATTGGCCAAACATAGGAGAAAACTATAAAAAAAAAGAGCTAGAGAGTCTTGAAATGGAGATCATCCTAGTCTAGAGAGATCAAGGGTTAGCAAAGTAAAAGAAGCTCTCTTCCTTTTTTGAAGTTTGTTATTCTTTAATGATCGGAGTAACATGAGCATGCAATTCAAACTTGCATTTTAAACTTGAAGTTTATATTTTTTTTTCCAAATCAACTCCAACATTTGCTTATTCAATGAAAAGAGAGTTAAGTTTACATATTCTTTTTTTTAGGAGGTTTGAAAGGTGCCTACTCCCCTAACTTTAGGTTTGAAAGTACAACTATACACGTGATGGGCATACTACCTGCCTAACCCCCTCTATACCACAAAGGAGGTTTAAGACTTGGTTACAATTAGAAGGCTGGGTTACAACTAGTTTAAACTGTTCAAAGCCATGAAATATCTAGTCTGAGGGTTGAGCTCTGGAGCTCTGCCTCAAGAGGCCAAAGCTTATCCAAGTTTATAGATTTCATACTAAGTCTCCTTGTTTCATTTATTAAAGTTTCCTATTCCTTCCTTTGTCTTTACCTCCATCATCGTTATTGTTCAAAGGATTACAGTTTTTGGGAGAAACCTTGAATGGGATGGTTAGATTGAGGAGCGATTTGTTTCTAACGTTGACAAGCTGACCTTTTTGTTAGATGTGTTGTCACTTGAAGCAATCCATGAAGCATCACATTCATACAATTGGTCGCAATATTGAACACGAACTACAACACCAATGCTACACTTTGAAATCATGCACGAATGCTTATGGGCTCATTCAACAAAGTTTGGGGTAGATCACATGATCCAAATATCAATTTCAGGACGAATCAAAGAAACAATATGAATTTAAGATAAAAGAGAAGTAAAGTTTTTCGACGAAATGTACAACTCAGTATAGTGCAAAATGTTCGGCATTGAAAAAAAGATTTAGACATTCAAAAGGATGGTTTACAAGGGATTCAGTTTGATCGTTGACAACTTTTAATCATTCTACTTTAGTTGATCAAGCAAGTACTAATGATGGAAGTTTGGGTATCGGCATACAATATGTAAAGCAATTCTCTGTTTGTTCAAGGGAAGATTTTGCACGGTTCTCTGTTTAGATGTCATTACCACTGACTTCATGGAACAATCATATTGGGAGCTTCTAACCTCCTCTTTCGTTCCGTCCCCCTGTGTCTCTACAAGTAAAATGTCCAAAGAAAACCAAACCATGAGGACTTAATTCCTAGGGCTTCTCTACATGCCCCACTCCCCCCCCCAAAAAAAAATAAGAAAAAAAAAATCTTTCCGAATGCAGAGATAGCAGACCCTTCCCTTTCTACTCATGCCTTCCGTCCCCCTATGTCTCTGCAAATAAATTGTCTGGAGAAAACCAAACCATGAAAACTGAATTCCCAGAGTTTCTCTACATGTACCCCAAAACCAATCTTTCCCTAATGCAACAATAGCAGAAGCTTCACCTTTTCCTTTTAATTCTTTCCTTTTGCAGCTAAGACTTTAAATTCACCCTTTGAACCTTAAGAGAATTAGAAAAATACTTCTGCAATACTTCCCCAATTTAATACCTCTTGTCTGTGAACAATTAAAGACCTTTTATATGAACAATTGAAGGTGCACTACCTGTGCACTTTGACCCTGGAATTTTGATACTTTACTCTTGCCTATGCATAGCTGTGACCTTGACTTTGCTAGTTTCAACCGGTTAGGGCTCAACACTTCCCTTTCTTCTCATGCCTTCTATCCCACTCTGTCTCTGCAAATAAAACTGTCGAAAGAAAACCAAACCATGAGGGCTTAGTTCCCAGAGATTCTTTGCATGGCACCTTCAAAACCAGTCTTTCCCTAATGCACCAATATCAGACCCTTTGCTTTCTTCTCATGCCTTCCATCCCCCCGTGTCTTTCCATGAATTTAGCTTAAGAAGCCATCTCTCATTTTTCACATGATTCCTATTACATACGAATAAGCACACATTTATAAGAAAAATTGCATGACACAAGCACATACAAAAGTTTATGTTCCTTCATTTATTTACAATATATGCATATACATTAATTACGCAACACACATTCATATGCATTCGAATGGTCTCACATCCGAATTCTAAGGGCAGTTCATGCACACATCCTTCAAGTTCTTATGCACATGTACTTACATACATAAATTCTTATGCACATGCACATGTATTTACATACATAAATGCACATATGCACAAAGTTTTCATAATCATATTACACTCATACATCACGCATGTACAAATATGAATGCACACACATAAATATGCACATGTTCGCGTCATATAGGCATACATGAATGAGCACTTTGCACACGAAACAAGTGTACGTACACTGAGATAAACTAACATTTTTGTGTAGGTGCAAATAATAGATTCGACGAGTTCTACATCACTTTCAATATACCCTTTAAAATGAAAGACCAATAACTTCCTCTTAAAAGAAATGAAAGATCAATGCCTCAGATGCAACTCCAGATCGCATAAGTAAGAAATATGCTCAATTACAAACAAACATAAGCACAATATCATGCAAGATCCATTTTGTATTGAATACATTATTCAAAGAAAGAAATCAGCAGAGCCTATTAGATTCTTTATATAAGTTTGGTTTGACTTCCACTTCTCATCACTTCAATTCGATCCCTTCCATCTTCTCAGCAGAACTAGCCATTTTTTTTGGTTTATACATACCTTTAACTACATTTTGAGTTAGTGCCTCCCATTTGATTTTCAAGCTTTAGCTTCGAATCATGATGATGTCAGCTTCTACATAAAACAAAACATGGGTGGTAGAACATCGGCAACCATCTCCTTTATAATGCCTATACTTGGCTTAGGTGAGTTCAACCAACCTAACACATATGATTAATTTTTGAGTTCAACAAAAAATATTCCATTGAATATTCCCTTTACTGTCATTCATCATGGTTGTGCACCACTACCGGGATCCCATAATTGGGAACCTAGGTAACTTGGTTTTGTTACAATACCTTACATGGTCCATGTTATACTTTATGGAATAATGGAATGTTATATGAATTTTAATGTCCTGAGGGTTTTAATGTGCTTTGTGTTTTGATTTAGCAGGTGAAGACTCATGAAAGTGCATGGACTTATTCAAATATTTTTGGAGATATTTAGAAGAATATTTAAAGGATAATATTTGAGTTATTTTTTGTAAAAATAATCTATCATTTTAGAAATCGATGTTTTTGTAAAAATAGTAGATTATGATTTTGTAATAAAGTGCTCTTTTGTAAAAAGCATGCTTTTTGAAGTATTGCCCTCATGTATCTTCTATTCAGCACATAACATGAAATACCTATAAATACACATGCTCTGATAGAACTGTCCATCAGAGTATGTGGGGGGAGATCGTACTGAATCTGGTGTGAAGTCTCTTGTCTCTTTTTATTCTCTGAGTACTTTTGTGTGATTTCATTTTTATTCTATCCTCAGCATACATTCATCTGTGGAATTTGGAGGTCAACAATGGTATCAGAGCCAAGGTGCATCTAAAGAGGTGGTTTCTTGGCATCCGATCATGATTCATGGTATCCGCTCATCAATTGGGAACCTTTTCAACCATCCGTCCAGTCCTAGGTTTTGGTTCTATAGAAAGCCATAGACGCTACCCATAACACTTACGATTTTGGTACATCACCCCTACCTGGGGTAATGCATAAGCAACAATTGGAACGATTATAGTAGGAGCTCCAAAATGCTAAGAATGCATGTGACCCTACACTCCAGCAACTGTAAAGTGATCAAAGTAACCTCGTTAGGCTGGTGAAGGCCATTACTATGGCTTAAGAACAAGGCACATAGTCCAATATTGGTGCGAAAAATTTCCAATTTTCACGATTCGATGGGTGCAAGGATGGCCAATTTGTTCTTTCATGGCTATCCCAAATTGCTGTTTTTTTATTTTGATGAAATGTATTCTAAACTAAAAAAGTAAAATTTGTTAATAATTATTTGGTGGGTAAGGCCCAATTATGGTGGAAAGTTTTGCGGCATAGCACTGATCGCCCCACCACATGGACTAGATTTTAAGAAAAGATCAAGGGTTCCTTCCTTCCTCCTCAGTTCCACTTACATACTCGTCGATCATGGAAAACTTTTGGGTGGAAAGATGGAGATACTATATCTAGCTATACTGAATGTTTTTGGCAATAACTATTACTTATTCATTTGTTTGAAATGATTCCTAAAGAAACTTTGCAAACAAAGTATGAAGATGGTTTGGAGATGAGAATCGAAGGTAAACTCAACACTCTATGTCCTACAACTCTCTATGAAGCTATTTATTTTGCACATGCTGCTAAGAAAGAGTTTCAATCCATCATCAAGTGCATTTGCTTACAACAAACACATCAACAATGACAACCGATCAAGCCCAATTTTCCCTTCAAGCATGCTTTTTCTACTTTTTCTTCCCCTACTTTTCCATGCTCACCTACTTTTCAACACCATGCTCAATTCAATTTCTCACAAGTACCCAAGACAAACCCCTTAAAACCTACCAAATCTCCAACCCTTCAAGTACGATGATGGATGCTCAACAAAAACGGCCCCGTATTACTTACTCATATTATGGTAAGTATGGTGAGGCTAAAGCTAAATGTAGGTTCTGAACTAATGACATGAAGCCTATCGGAGCTCAAGTACACAACATGAAGGTGGTGCCTGAAGACATTCAACCTGATTGGACCGAAGAAGCATCGAAAAAGGATCTAAGTACCTCGGGTAACACAATTTCTATTCAATGTTTACTTTGCACGCAAGTTACTATTAATGGTAAAGTTGTAAATAGTTTACATGATAATAGTAGTTCACATGATTTTATTTCTCATACACTAGAGCAAAATCTCCAATTAAACATGCTTCCTTATATGTATAAACTTAAGGCTACATTTCAAGAAAATAAATGTAATGTTACAAGTGAAGTACATAAGGCTCAAACTTGTATAGGTTTATATGTAGATGAATGCACACTCTTAATGGCTCCTTTGCAGTCCTATGATGCTATACTTTGTATGCCTTTTCGTCATCATTATAATCCATGCTATACTTTGTATGCCTTTTTGTCATCATTATAATCCATGCATTGATTATCATACACACACAATGTGTTTTAAGTTTAACAATCAAGATATTTCTTTGTATGCAATGCATGACTTCCAACCATTTCCATTAATCATTCATAATCAAGTAAAACGTGCATTTGGCAAAGGTTACAGTTCATGTATTGTTTTTGTCAATGATATAGTTGACTCTTCCTAATGCACATAAATTGTTTATGTATTCCTATCAGGATTGTTTTATGGATGATTCTCCTTCTAAACTACCACGTTCTAGGGGATATCTTAACCATAGTATAGACTTAATTCCTAGTAAATCTCCTCCCCATAAAGCACCTTATGGGCATGGATCTTTACACCAACAAGAAATAGCTAATAAAGTTAAGGATTTACTTTGCAAAAGCCTTATAAGACCTAGTTTGTCTCCCTTTGGAGCACCTGTTCGTTTAGTAGAGAGAAGGAAAAAGAATTATAGGATGTGCATTGACTATGGAGCACTCAATAAGATCACAATAAAAAATAGATATCATATTCCTAGGATAGATGATTTGTGAGATAAACTTATTTGAGCACGAGTCTTTAGTAAATTCATCTTGAATCTCGGCATTATACGATAAGATTGACACAAAGTGACATTTACAAGTCTACTTGTAGAACTCAAACTAGTCATTCTGATTTCATGGTAATGCCTTTTGGACTTACCAATGCTCTTGCTACATTTGCCCATATAATGACTGGCATTTTCCTTGATTACCAAGCTTTTGTTCTTGTTTTCTTTCATGATATAATTGTCTATAGTGAGAATGATAATGAGCATGAAACTGATTTACAAATTGTTTTTAATTTCTTAAGAACTTTATGCCAATCCTGAAAAGAGTTATTTCTTTCAAAAAGAATTAGAGTATTTAGGACATATTGATTCTATTCACACAAACACTCTCACAATCAAAGAGAAGCACACACACAGATTGAGGCAAGGAAGAATGATCTTCTTCTTCGTCTTCTATTACATGAAAGGAATGTACAAGAATGACCTAAAAACAACAATACAACAAGTGCAATATATAAGGAACAATACATAAGGGAAAATCCTAATGTTCACGAATGAGTGATCTAGAAAGAAAACAAACGTGCCATCACTCTTCGTAGATAAATCGGGTAAAGCTCAATGATGCTCACATATGTCGATTTGAATACTCTAAGACAAATCATCTTCTCATAAACAAATCTTCTAAATTGGCTACAAAAGAGGCAAAGAAAAAATTTAATGGAATGGTTGTTGCACACACTTATACACCTAAAGTAAAGTATGCTAATCTTAATTAGAATGATGAATGGGCATTTACTACTATTTGGAGCTATGACCTATCTTCCCATGAGAAGTGTATCTCGATAGTAGACTCAAATGTTTAGTACTTTAATAGTAGGGAGACCAAGGATATTACCTTGGAGCACAATTTCTTAGATTTACTTTAGCTTGCCTCTAGAGGGAATATTATCACATCCACTAACAACACATTTTATCCTATAAAAGAAGTTGGTGAGCTAGTTCTAACTAGTGGTGATTGTAGTTCTTTTCACATTGTCAAATGCTTTATATGTGCTACAAATAAGGACAAATATGTTGATAGCTCTAGAATTAGTTGCAATTGGCTTGGTTGTCAAATTTATTGATGACATATGTACGGTCCACGATCTCCCAAATGGTGACACTTTTATTACTTCTTGCATTTTATGTCATGGGCTATATAATCTCATTAACTATGCAAATTATATGAATGATTAAGCATGTGCAATTGAAGATCCTAAAACTATCTTACATGCAAAGTTTTTGCATGCATGCTTTGGTGATCTCAATTTTGATAGTTTGCTTCACCTACAAAAATCTGAAGTGGTGTCCTCTCTATCCAAGCTTGAGTCACCCTATTAACATTTCTGTGAAGGTTGTAGTTTTGGAAAAAATGAAACGTTCCTCCTTCCTAGAAGATGGTTGAACTCGGAGTTCTCATAAACTGTAGTTTTTTTATAGTGATTTCTGAGGTCCTATGTGGACACCTTCTTTTGGGAACTACCTATGAAAGAAGATGGAGAGTGAGGGGATGAAATCTTATGCAATATTTCACTTGTGCACACTCATCTTTATGATCTTCCAAAGTCACATTAGAATCTTGCTTCTACTCTTCAAGTAATGATAAAAGGCTATTTAAATGCCTTAACATTTAGGTATTAAGCATCTATTTTGATGCAAAATGATCGATCCAACCAAAAGAGGTTAGCTATGCATGTTGGAGATCAAGATTTCTTATCTGTTCAAAAGGAAAAAGGCAAATGGAACTCATCTACTTGTAAGCAGAAAACTATTCTGGCTACATAATCTAAAAAGTAAGAAAAAGCCAAGAAGAAAAACAAAAATTTCGAAACAATTTTTCAGACACTCTAAGACAAGTCATATTCTCATAACAAACTCTTCTTAATTGTCTGGAAAAGAGGCAAAGAACAAAGTTAATGGAATGGTTGTTGCACACACTTATACACCTAAAGTAAAGTATACTAATCTTGATTAGAATGATGAATGGAAATTTACTACTATTTGGAGCTATGAACTATCTTCCTTTGAGAAGTGTATCTCGATAGTAGACTCAAATGTTTAGTACTTTAGTAGTAAGGAGACCAAGGATATTACCTTGCAGCATAGTTTCTTAGATTTACTTTAGCTTGCTAATAGAGGGAATATAATCACATCCACTAACAACTCCTTTTATCCTATAAAAGAAGTTGCTGAACTCATTCTAACTAGTGGTTATCGTAGTTATTTTCACATTGTAAAATGCTTTATATGTGCTACAAATCACGACAAATATGCTATTAGTTCTAGAATTAGTTGCAATTGGTTGGTTGTCAAATTTATTGATGATAGATGTACGGTCCATGATCTCCCAAATGGTGACAATTGGTCATCTCAATTTTGATGGTTTGCTTCACCTATAAAAATCTGAAGTGATGTCCTCTCTATCCAAATTAAGGCACCCTATTAACATTTCTGTGAAGGTTGTAGTTTTGGAAAAAATGAAACGTTCCTCCTTCCCAAAAAATGGTTCAACTCGAAGTGCTCATAAATTAGAGCTTTTTTTATAGTGATTTCTGAGGTCCTATGTAGACACCTTCATTTGGGAACTACTTATACTTCGGGAATTTTATTCATCATTTTTCTAGTCATACATGGTTGTATGCATTGAAAGAAAATTCGGAAGTGCTTATGTGGTTCAAACAGTTCTGTGTTATGGAGTTCTCTGTTATGGGTGTGAATTTATGGCCGAGTTTGGATAAGATATCAGTGTAAAGTTTCGTATACATCTCAAGAAATTGGCTTTGCTAGTAAGTGGCGGACGTAATCACGATGAAAGCTGCTATCGGAATAAATGAAAGCTTCCAAATCATACGATGACCAACATTCACATGGTTTCTTGGTCCTGACCGACTTACAAAAACTCAAGAACATAAGAAACAGGCCGCATATATGAAATAGACGAAAACTGGTTCTCAGAGGAAATTCCGTGAATTATGTATAAACAATTCAAAACACATATGATATGCGAGACGGAAAAGGCATGAAACGACAATAAATAATGACAGCAAAGTCAATAACGAGACGGATATATGAACATTGCATTTGAGTCATATTAAAGACTTAACGATGATACAACACGTCTGCTCTTCATGTACACACATGGGGTACAACCAGAACTCAGAGCAATCTTCACAACAATAATCCTTCTTATTTGCTTTGTAAAGAAGAGCAGAAGGCTAATGGCTCCACCTTCAATGTTGCCTGTCACCTTCCCCATTGCACCCTTGACTGCTTCGCAAGAATGAGAAAGTCCTTCGGCAGCGTTCTCCTTCAACAGTTGGGTATTTTCCTGTGTTGCTTGTGCAGCTCCAGAAGCCTTGTCTTTCGCCGTCTGGGCCATTCCTTTCAGAGTATATAGAGTTCTCAAGGCTTCAACAACGGAGAAAGATCGGGCGAGACGCATGCAGAACACAATGGCTACAGAATCACACACACGCAAGTAACAAAAGAAGACTGCGCAAATCATCGTGGATAGAGCAGCTGTTCTGACATGTTCTGTTTTATATGGCGGAGAATGACTATAATCACATTAACATTCTTACCTGACTCTGTTCGTGAGCTTCGCCGGCCTTCTGCTGCCCATAGTGCTTTGTCTCGTCTGACTCGTGGGACGCAAATTCCTTGGCATGCTGAGCCTGCTGCGCCATTGGTCCTAACTATGAACAACGTACCACGCACTAGTAAAGTTAGAACGTAACGCACACTACCAAAACTCAAAGCTGACAGTCAAGGGCAAGCTTTTTCGAACGCCGGAGCTATGGAGGTCTTCTTAAAAGTCAAAAGCTCCACGATCTACAATCCTCATTGGAGACGTCTCGTATTTGGCATCGACACGCGGCTCGACTACATCTATTGGTTCCAAGTTAAATAGAAGGGTCCATAAATGAGTAGTGAAGATTATGCTCACTCTAAAGGGGAATGAATGTCGCATAACCTTAGGAGGAGATGGTTGAACCATATATAAGAGAAAATATTAACATGTAATCCTCATCTATGGCTTTTGGGGCTAGTGGTTAGCTCATCATACTCCTACCCAAAAGGTTGTAAGTTCCATTTCCAACAATAGGGTATTTAAACTTTCAACCTCCCCATTAGAAGTGTGATGTGCTAACCACATGCCTCAAAAAGCCAAGGTTAATGATTAATTCCTAGTCCTTCCTCTAAGGGTGTGGTTTAACCATCTTTCACTTCTTACTTCATGGCACATTTGAAGAGCTCTTTCTTGACTAGAGGATTACTATGTCCAATCCGGGCTTTAAGGTCATAATAGAATGTAGGAATGAAGAGTCATTTTAGTGTTCTCAATGCTACTACAAGTAAATGAAAGAAATTTTTGAATGCAATTAGAAACTATCAAAACTTAGTACTATTTCTCAAAGGCTTGCACTAGAATTTGAACTTCATTTTGGACTTGAACTCCAAGTGGAACTTTGGTATCGATCAACCATTCGATGGGGCTACTTGTTTGATCTCTATATATGCATTTTGTCTCCGAGAAAAATGATCCACCCATTTAATCAGTTTACTTGTTTAAGGATAACTTTGATTGGAGAATATATGTATATTTCGTGCAAAAGAGTGTTCTTCAAAATAGGGAATTTACTTCAACGAGCCATTGTGTACGATCTTTTGTGTAGAAATATTTCATAGCATATTTTCTACTAAGTATTCCAATACTTGGGGTTTAGATTATTTGTACATTAAAACTTCATTTTTGGATATGCAACTATAAGTTATTCTCATCATTTTGTGGAAGAAATATTAACAAAGTGCTGTCCAAGAAAAAAAGGGGAAAAAATCCTACATAGGGAAAGTAATACCCCAATGATCCTAAGCTTTGATATAGCCATGCTTCACCGTTTGGTCCAAAGCTCATTTCATTTTCATGCTAGCACACATATCCCACATGGAAGGAGGTTTTCCCATTATTGCATATAAGAAGGGTGTCACTTGACTCTACTTATGAGTATTAACTCTAGTCCAGTCCTAAGAGTGTCCATCCTCTTCTTATAGATTCTCCGTGCTCATAGAGCATTATATTGAAGTCTAGTGTTTTTATCAAGATCATCCTATTTTTCTATATTCTGTTCTATCCTCCATAACTTAAGTAGTGTGTGATTGATAGTAGAGTAGGGTTAGTATCTTTCTTTTCGATTGGGTATCAAATTATAGGTTGAGGATAGGATTGACATGATTTCAATTTCAAATTACTTGTCTCTAAATCCATCCCGCCCTCTCATTGCTTATAATAAACGTGCTTGCAAGCACTATTTCATTTAATTTCTGTATTATCAGTTTTCTTTTAATCAATTGTTATCTAATAGCACCATAAAAATTTCAATTCTATGAATAATGTGCTTTTAAGATCCAAGCTTGGTCTTCCTATTTGGCAAGCTTCATAAGGTTTCATACCTTCCAAAGGCTTTGATAAAAACCTCTTTATGAGGTAGGTGGTAGTGGATCTTGGCTCCTCCCATAGCTTCTTTTGTAAACTCTTCGCATTCAACATGGAGGTGACTACCTCCACAATGGTTTTATTTCTCCTTTTGGCTACTCCATTCTACTCATGTGTATACATTGGTGTTATTTATATGCTAATTCCCCTTTCTTGAAGGTAGAAATTAGATTCTTGGATCATATGTTGATGATAAGCTAGTCAATGGTCCCAATGAGAAGCATTTTCTTGAAATTAAGGTTTATTTGCATGCCTCTTTTGAGATGTAAAATTTGGAGAATTTGCATCATTATTTGGGCATTGACTTATTCCACTAATCCACTGTAGAACAAATACTACCCATTTTAGAGACTTAAATTATATACTACTTCCTAGTGTTTAAGTTTCATGGATGGGAACGAGGTTTCATAGGATCAAACCCTATGGGAAGCATGGGAGTGTATTCTGTTGCAAGATTCTTGGTGTACAGAGTGATAGAGAATGAGATAAAAAATGCATCTTTACAAAACAGTTTCAATACAAAACGCGCCTTTACTACTGATGTATTAGGAGGTGCAAGAATAAAGGTATTACGAATTAGTGCGTGCAATGGAAGCGGAATTCCCAAGTCATGTGACTCATCCATGCTGATGTTAGCATAAATATGAGTAAAACGGCAACAAGAATGATTTAGTACCTTCGATTTAAGAGATAAAATCATATATATATATAAGGTTTCCTATAAAGAATTATGTGACCAATACTTTACAGTAGTCAAATAGTATACAAAGAAAGACTTCAAGCATCACTAAATTTAAAGCGTCAATAATATCCACGAAGATATTATCTCTGAAACTATAATCCGTGGAGGATTCAAATAAAAGTCGTATTCAAGAAGAATACTTGCTAGATACATAAGGACATCTTCAATGATTTGAAGAGGTGAAACTAGTAGAATATTGTCCTGAGTTGGCAAAGTATGCTGTCAGCATGTATTTGTAGCTTCGGTTCAGGAGATCCTTTAAACATATATACATCAAACACAGGAAAAGGTGGTTCACGAAGACGCATACGTATTCACATGGTTTCTTGGTCCCGATCGACTCACAAAAACTCAAGAACATAAGAAACGGGCCGCATATATGAGATAGACGAAAACTGATTCTCAGAGGAAATTCCGTGAATTATGTGTACACAATTCAAAACGCATATGATATGCGAGATGGACAGCTCCGATATGTTTCCTATTACTTTTGTATAATCATTCAAGAAGAAAACAGAGTCAAGGATGAGACACATACATAAGACACCTACGATGAGAGCTATTTCGCACAAGTCACACAAGGCAATAAATAATGAGAGCAATCTCACTAAGGAGACGGATGTATGAACATTGCACTCGAGTCATATTAAAGACTTAACGATGATACAACACGCGTGCTCTTCATGTACACACATGCGGTACAACCAGAACTCAGAGCAATATTCACAACTATAATCCTTCTTGTTTGCTTTGGCAAGAAGAACAGAAGGCTAATGGGCTCCACCTTCATTGTTGCCTGTCACCTTCCCCATTGCACCCTTTAATGCTTCGCCAGCATGAGACAGTCCTTCGGCAGCGTTGTCCTTCAACTGTTGGGTCTTTTCCTGTGTTGCTTGAGCAGCTCCGGAAGCCTTGTCTTTCGCCGTCTGGGCCATTCCCTTCACAGTATATAGAGTTCTCAAGGCTTCAGCAACGGAGAAAGATCAAGCGAGAAGAATGCAGAAGACAATGGCTACACAATCACACACTCATACAAGTAACAAAAGAAGACTGCGCAAATCATCATGGATAGAGCGGCTGTTCCCTTTGGAATAGCTCATTCTCACATGTTCTATTTTATATGGCGAAGAATGACTATAATCACATTAACATTCTTACCTGACTCTGTTCTTGAGCTTCGCCGGCCTTCTGCTACCCATACTGCTTTGTCTCGTCTGCCTTATGGGACGCAACTTCCTTGGCATGCTGAGCCTGCTCGCCATCGCTCCTAACTATGAACAACGTACCACGCACTAGTAAAGCTTAGAACGTAACGCACACTACCAAACCTGAAAGCTCATAGTCAAGCGCAAGCTTTTTCCAGCGTCGGAGCTATGGAGGTCTTGTTAAAGGTCAAAGCTCCACGGGCTACAATCCAAAATCGACACGTCTCGCTTTTGGCATCGACACGCGGCTCCACTACATCTATCTCTCCATCACGTTCAGATGGTAAAACTGACCTGCCCTCGTACTGAAGCACACGTCTAGCTTTTCTTTTCGAATGTTTGCCCTTTCCACCAGTTGTTTGGGGATGTCAAGGCTTGCACTCATAACTCCATTTGTTTATCCGATCAGATGCTCTTGCTCGTCTCCTTGAAGCGCACCAGTCATGGTTTCAAGCAGGATGGCCTCATTTGGACCCATCCTTGCTTCATATCCCTTGTGTTGTTGAGCAGACAAAAAACATATTTACAAAACACTTTAGTGTTTGCTCCAGCCCTTCGATTGCTTGGTCTAAAGCCATCAAGGAAGTGCAATCCGTGTTCACCTATTTCAAGAATCTTAGGAAGAGCCTAAGATATAGAATAAGAGAGCAGATCTTTAGAGTTATAGACTCTATCCTTACCTCTAAGGTACCTAACTACATGGATAGAGTTTTATGCCTTCAGAAGAGATTAAGTAGCCTTCTCTCTGCTTCAAGCGGGGAACCTTGACCGTCCCACCAAGTGTATTTTCTCTATGCTCAAAAAGAAGAAAAGTAAGGAATTCATTCGGATGTTGATGAAAATTCTGGTTGTTATGCTATCAGTGTCGAGAAGAGTTTGCAGGAGGGGACCCACTTCTTTACTGATGTTTTCTCTAGTTCTCCCAATCGGGGGAAGGATATCTGCGGAGCCAAAGCCACCATTGCTCTCAAGAGGAAGAAAAATTGTACCTTCCCGCCTGGCTGCCTTGTTGGACCTGTCCCTCACTACCGGTGACATTAAAGAAACCATAGGTATATTGAAATCTTGCAAATCTCCTAGCCTTGATGGCCTTCGCAATGCCTTTTCCAGTGTTGTGATGATTGCCTGACCCCCTTCATTCTCTTGGTGTGGAAAGAAGCTATTAGAAAATGAACTCCTCCTATTGAGATGAACACTGGAGTATAAAACTAATTCATAAGAGGGGTCCTCAGGAGGACCTAAATAATTAGAGACCTATAACTTGGTTGACCTCTATTTACAAAATCATAGCCTCTTCCTTGGCTAGGAGACCCACTCCTCATATGAAAGACTCTATCCTTCTGGAACAAAAAGGTTTCATTAAAGTCCGATTCAATCTTGATGCTATTATCTTGCTTTGGGAAGGTATTGACTTTGCCCAAGAGTCCAACCGACACTTTTTCTTTTTTAAAATAGACTTTGAGAAAGCCTATGATAGAATTGAGTGGGACTTTATTCTGCAATCCCTACATGATATTGGGATTGGGAAGCATTTCATAAGAGTTGTGAGTACCTTTTTTGGCAATGCTCACTCTAGGATCTCTCTCAATTGCCCTCTCTCTGCACCTTAGGCTAAGGAGATCCATTAGGCAAGGTGGCCCCTTCCCCCCCCCCCCCCCCCCCCCTCCCCCCCTTCTTTCTGCCATTGCTAGTGACTCTCTTGGCTGGTTTCTCAAAGATGCCTTCTACCTCAATAAGATTGAAGGGATTTCCATCTCAGGGTCCGACAACCAATTCTGCCTTCAGGCTTTTGCTGATGATGTGTCTATGTGTGTATGTGTCATGTGTGTGTGTATGTGTCTATGTGTGTATGTGTATGCATGTATGTATGCATATGTGTGAGTATGTGTGTGTATGCATTATGTATGCATATGTGTGTGTATGCATTATGTATGTGTATGTATGCATGTGCATTATGTATGCATATGTGTGTATGCATGTAAGTATGTATGTATGCATATGAATGTGCATTATGTATGCATGTATGTGTATGTGTGTGCATGTCTCTCTATGTGTGTGTGTATGCATGTATGTGTGTGTATGTGTGTATGTGTGTGTGTATGTGTGTGTGTGTGTATGTGTGTGTGTATGTGTGTATGAATGTGTATGTGTGTGTATGCATCATTATGTGTGTATGTGTGTATGTGTCTATGTGTGTATGTGTGTGTGTATATGTGTGTGTGTGTCTATGTGTATGTGTGTGTGTCTATGAGTGTGTACATTTTTATGTGTGTGTATGTCTCTGTGTGTGTATGTGTCTATGTCTATATGCGTATGCATGTATATATGCATATGTGTGTGTATGTGTGTGTATGCATTATGTATGCATTATGTATGCATATGTGTGTGTATGCATTATGTATGTGTAGGTATGCATGTGCATTATGTATGCATATGTGTGTGTATGAATATATGTGTGTGTGCATGTATGTGTGTGTATGCATGTATATATGTGTGTATGCATCATTATGTGTGTATGTGTGTATATGTGTGTGTATATGTGTGTGTATGTGTGTGTGTCTATGTGTATGTGTGTGTGTGTATATGTGTATATGTGTATATGTGTGTATATGTGTGTGTGTATGCATATTTATGTGTTTGTATGTGTGTGTGTGTGCATACTTGGCTTCAATGATAGATATCTTGCTCTCTCTCTTCCTCTCTCTCTCTCTCTCGTGATCTCTCTCTCTCTCTCTCTCTCTCTCTCTCTCTCTCTCTCTCTCTCTCTCTCTCTCTCTCTCTCTCTCTCTCTCTCTCTCTCTCTCTCTCTCTCTCTCTCTCGCTCGCTCTCTCGCTCTCTCGCTCTCTCGCGTCCAAATCCTAGCACAAATTTGCCGGGAGAAATGGAATTTTTTGTTTAACATTCCAGAGCGTCGCTTATGTGACGCTTTGCAACATAGGACATCGCTTATGCCATGCTAAAACATTGCAGCCACTTCGCCAACATTGCAAATAATGTTGCTAGTTAGCAACACATACTTTTAACGTCGCTTATCATCGCTTATGCCATGAAGGGTCCTAAAAAAAGAAAAAGCAAAAAGAGAACCGTTGCTTATGCAACGCTAGCATCACATAAGCGACGAATCCCGTTTTTTTTTCAATTCGGGGGTGTCGCTATGCCCCCCTATTTCTTGTAGTGCCTACTAACCTTTTCTTCTCTAATCATTTTTTCCCATTATAAGACATGCCTCTATGCCTCGAACTTGTGTTAATCGTCCTCCTTTGATTTATGATGAGGTGGAAGGTGAAACTTGGGGCATGTTCCCACACTCGAGCTTGAAATTCTTTCTAACTTCCAACAATATTCACTCTTGAAGTTATCAAAATTACTTGATCTTTTGAACAAGTTTTGAAAACATGCCTTCAATGCTTTGTTGAAATTTCATGAATCATTTATCTTGGCTACACTAAGTACTTAATCTAATAGAAATTAAGCTCATCAATATAACCACGCTAAAAAACTCTTGATTTATTTTTCTTTTTTTAATGTAAAGGAAGTTCGGCAATAGCCTACTCTCCCGGACTTCAATTAAATTAAGAAACAAAGGTACAGAAGAAGGGGACTAGTGCCCACGGGACCCCCCAAATCCCACAAAGCAGGGGAACTAGGTTGATTCCTAGGTTGCTTTACAAAAAAGGTTAATCACCCTCTCGTCGCCCTCATGCGGGACCCACTTGGGTTTGAGCTTGTTGTTGATCAAAAGGAGGACTTGGTGGTGTCTGAAGGGGGGGGGACTTCTTACTGTTGACAATCCTTTTGCCAAGGAGGAATAGTGATTTTTCAATCGACCACTCCCTGGGGGGGTCGCCGAAGTTGAGAGCACACCGCTCCCGCCAAATTTTCCACAGGACTTCCCCTCTGATTGCATTCCAGAGAGTCGCAGAGCAGCCAATCGCTTCTCCCAAGAGGACTTGTTTCCAACTAAGCTGTGTATGAATTCTGATTTTCAGTTCAACCGTCTTCCAGACACTGAAAGAGTTGGGGCAATTAAAGAAGATGTGTGGGACATCTTCGATAGCACGGTGGCAGCGCTTGCACCACGGCGGGATCCCACAAATTTTGCTTGCTTTCTGGTTAGTCCAAATTCCCCGATGGAGAATTTGCCATAGGAGGACAGACTTCTTAATCTCTATAAGTGGGTGCCAGATACCCATGAATTTCATGTCCCACCGAAGCCGCGTCCAAGACAGGCACCACTTCTTGTTGAGGCTGGTCTGGAGGTCATTCGTTTCTTTGATGTTCGGGATTTTGAGTAGGCTATTTCCATTGTGCCATTTGAGACCACGCGCGTTCGGAGTATCATGTCCCATGAGGAGGCGAGTTTTGTGACGATCCCAAGCGAGGCATCTGCTTTGCAAGATGTTCCATTCTTCGTAGGAAATGTTTATGCGGGGGTCGATATCCTCGTAGTTGATCCAGCTGCTGGTGTCATGTTTCCAGAGGTGTTTCCATTTTTTGAATCCTTTGTTCCATATCTTCTTGGCATTTTGAATGTTCCATGCCTCCACCCTCCGGATGCCATGAATCGGAAACCAGATAGAGTCGTTTTGTCTGATTCCGGCTGCCCACTTCCAATCTTCACTAATTCTTGTGAAGCTTTTGACTTTGTTCCAGCCCTTCCAAAGGGAGCATACGAGGTTGGAGCCTTTCGGGAAGACGGGTATCGGGGAGAATAGCAGGGTCATGATGTCTAGATTCTTCCAGTTCGGGTGCCCCATGAGAGCCAACTCTTGCTTGTTTCTGAAGATCAGCTTGGCCCACGAGGCCTCCCCATTGCACCAAGCCTTGATCATCCATTTGGCTGCCAGTTTGTTGGCCATACACCCAATGTCTAAGATACCCAGCCCCCCGCTATCTCTAGGGCTGGTGCATATGGCCCATTTGATTTTTGGCACCCCCCTTCTGTTATGATCGCCCGTCCAAAGAAAGTTTCTACAAATACTATTCAGTTTGGACAGCCCTTGCTCGTTCGGTCTCCAGCATGAGAGGAAATAAATGGTAGAAGAGAGGAGGAACGTGTTGATAACCATCGCACGTCCAGCAAGATTGATTTGCATACCTTTCCAATAGTTGAGCTTGTTTTCCAGTTTGGCCAACACCCGATTCCATCGCTGCTCCATAGAGACGCCAAACCCCAAGGGAATTCCAAGAAGGCGAACGATTTGGCCCTGCGGAATGATTTGACAGCCATGATCAATGAGAAGGCCAGGGTGATGACCCACGATAGCCCTGAAGGCGGTCTTAGAGTGGTTGATTTTGGATCCAGAGGCATCGCAGAAGGTAGCAAGACACCTCCAGAACGTCTCCAGGCTCGAATTATCATTGTGGACGAAAGCGTTCATATCATCAGCAAAAAGTCTCATGATGATTTGGCCGTGGTCGTGAGGCAGCCGGAGGCCTTTGATATTGCCAGCCTCCACATGATGTGTCACCAGTCTGCTAAGCCCCTCAGTGGCGACGGCAAAGAGAAGGGGGGCCAGAGGGCACCCTTGTCTAATAGACCTTTTAAGGTGGATTGTCTTCGAAAGTTTGCCGTTAACGTTAATTTGTGTCGTTGCGTTTCCGAGCAGGGTCGCGATCATCTTGGTGAAATTCTGACTGCATCCGAGATCAAGGAGCGACTGCAAAATATAGTCCCATTCTAGCCTGTCGTATGCTTTGTCAAAATCGATCTTGAGGAAGACCACATCTTGGTTAGACTCATTTGCAAATTGATGCCTTCCCAAATATCCATAATGGTTTCCAGGATAGACCTGCCTTTGATGAAACCTTTTTGGTCCTCACTAAGCCAAAATCTCAGGTGGCACGAGAGTCTGTTGGCGATGACTTTGGCGATGATCTTGTATCCAGTTTGGAGCATCGTAATAGGCCGCCAGTTCTCGATTCTGTTCTTTTCCCCCTTCTTGTGTATCAACTTGATGATTCCATTGTTTAGGCAAGACGGAAGAGCACCAAACTTTAGCGCTTCTTGCCAGACCATCCGAAGAGGGGTGGCAATCACCAGCTTGAAGGATTTATAGAACTCGTTAGTGAGTCCGTCGGGTCCCGGGCTTTTACCGATAGGGAGGGCATCAATGACCTCAATGATCTCTGTTTCAGAGATCGGGGCATGAAGCAGAGAGAGGAGGTTGGGAGGTATCCTCCGGGGGGAAACCCTAGAGATGGCTGCCATACAGTCCCTTCTATGATGGGAGAGGGGGTTCGACGTTCCCAGGAGTCTCGTGAAGTGCCCTTCGATGATGCCTAAATTATCTTCTTCCGAATTGCATACATTGCCAAGTGGATCAAGCAGTAGTGGGATCGCATCTCTGTTGTGTTTTCTTTTAAGGATACGGCACATTTCTTTGGAGGGTTTGTCGGCTTTGCCAGCCCACCACTCCTTGAAGAAGATTTGCAAGTTTTTCCTTTGTATTTCTTCCTCGTATCTCAGCACAGCTCTGATTTTTCGGAGACCTTTCTGGGCTTGATGTTTTCCTTTGTTCACTTCCTCCTCGAGCCGCCAGAGTCTGTGGTAAAGAGCCTCCCTTCGAGCCCGCCTCACGGTCTCAATCGTCTTCTTAGTTCTGATCATGATCTCGAGACTTGTCGACCGCATTTCTCCAGCACTTGGCTGGGTCCAAGCCAGAGGCGAACGCCACCTTCCAAGCGTCGGCAATTTCTTGATGAACGGAGGGGAGAGAGAAGGTGGATGCGTTGGCATGGAACCACGGAGCCTTGCGGGTCTTGTAGGCAGGTTGGAACGTGATAACGATCGGGTAGTGATCAGAGATGGTGAGATCAGTGCGTTGCGTGATGGTAGGAAGGCCCCACTATTGGGTAAAGCTCTGAGAGATGTAGCATCTGTCGAGTCTAGCTTTCCTCAGGTCCTCGCCCGCTTGGAGATTTGACCAAGAGAAGCCATTCGAGTCTTTGAATTCAACCAAATCGAAGTGCAGTTTGGTCATGTCCCACGATTCTTTCTCCCGACTGTCGATTACCCTGCCCTTGCCCATCCATCTGTCCATTGGGTCCTCCACCATGTTGAAATCCCCACAAATGAGCACGTTGTGGGGAAGCGAGTCTAAGGAGGCCCAGGTGTTCCGTCTCTCCAAATCTCCGTTAGGGGCGTACAAAGAGACTATAGTAACACAAAGAGGAGCACCAAACGAAACAGCAATCCAACGGTGACTCAAATCTTCAAAGAAGTTCTCAAGCTTTTCAAACCAGCGTTGTTTAACACCGATAGCCCTTCCTCCAGATCCCCGCGGGTGTTTTGTTGGGATCCACACGTGCGTCGAGGAGACCTGCCGGAGCCGTTTCTGGAGGTCTTCTCCGTCAATTTTGATCTCTTGAATGCATATAAAGTCTGGGTTTAAGCTAATGTCGCGGAGCCATTGTCCAATGATGGTCGCTCTTGAGGGGTCGGTTAGCCCTCTAGCATTTAGCGAGATGACAATCATCTTTGTATTGATCCCTCTTTGCGGGAGGGAGCTTTGTCCTTCCTTCTCTTGGCTTCTTCTTTCTTTTTCGCTGGGATCTGGTCCCGACTTAGAAATCTGATCTTGTGGGGGCTTTTCCAGGGTACCTCCATGGGCTGCTTTCCTTTGCGGGCCGCCCCTTGCTGGGGAGACTTGGGCCCCGTGCTCGGCACCGTTTCCGGGATCGTCGATCCAATGATGGAGCTTTCACTGTCCATGTTATCTTCGTTACTAGTGGTGAACCCATCTTCTTTGCTTGTAGAGTAGCCTTCCTGGGGGGTTTCTTTAATGTCGTGGATCTCTAGGGCTTTGTCGTAGGTGTCTACCTCAAGTGGTTTCCCACCTGGGTAGTCCAACTCATTGATCTCCTTTTCTAAATTGCAATACAAGTTGCTATATGAGGAATGCGGAAGGTCGTTTCTCGCACCGATGGCCCTAGGGCTTCTTTTCCTTCTTCTTCTAACTTCGGTAAATCCATCATCGTCGGCTTGTGGTTTCAGGAGGCCCTTGCCTTCCCCTTCCTTGGTCGAGTGGGTCAAGTCGCCATTGTTGACTTGAGCCGTTTTGGAGGCTTCTTGATAGCGCTTGTTTTTTTGTTTGAGAGGGCAATCTTTAATCCTGTGGCCTTGCTGGCCACAGCGAAAGCACGCGTTGGGAAGGTTCTTGTAGATGATGTCCTGCTCCCACACATCACCTTCTCCCATGTCCACTTTGATCATTGATGGAAGCGGCGAACTGAGGTCGGCTTCGACACAGATTTGGGGGTGCCACCTAGCGTTGAACGAGTGTCTTGCGCCTTCATAGATGAGACCACCAATGTCATCGCGTGAGGCCAGCGGTTTGCCGATAGGAGAGACAATGTCCCACACGAAGTTGTATAAGAAGTAAGGGAGGTTAGGGAGCTCAACCCAAAGAGGGTACCGAAGTGATTTCGATTTGTCGGGAGTAAAGTCTGGGGACCATCTGAATAGGCACAGGGTCGCCCGACCGAGTTGCCAGGTGCCAACGCTTAGGGCTTGGAACGCCATCTCTTCATTTTCAAAGACTAGCAGCATGTGGTTTGCTGGTAAAAACTGGCATTTGCTGACAACTAGTCCTCGAGGGAACCACTCTTTTCGAAGCCATTGTCGCACGATTTCGAGCGGGGGCCTAGGCCCAAATACTTGGCCGACGAGGCACACTTTCTTGAGCTCCTCCTGGGCAGATAGAACTGCGGGTCTACTGAGGGACACGGTGGGGGATTCAAAACTTTCGGGTGCCCCAGGGGCGGCACTCGAACCCCCCTCTAGCAGAGCTGCTAGTGTACCGGTCTCCCCGAGGGGAGGGGCCCGATTATTTTTCACGAGGGAGGACGAAGCCACATCCATGGCCCAGGGAA
>MU260866.1:0-67500 GCA_020310875.1 Ceratopteris richardii | reverse complement strand
AAGCCAAACACAAAAGAAGACAAAGTGGAAGCATCATTACCTCTTCTCCACTTAGTCATCATAGAAGATGTTTTAAGCCTTAAAGTTAAAGGAAAACAATGACAAAAAACTAAAACAAGGAAAAAGTCAAGAACCTTGAGATACCCCAAACCTACTTCAAGAAATAGGCTTTGTTCTAGATGATGACTTTTTTCTCCAAAATTTAGGGATCCCATATTAATTTGGAATCTTGACATTATTTTCAATCTTCCTATTTGTTTCCATATTAAACACAATGAAGGTAGAGGATTCCTAGCTTTCGGTATCAAAAATTCTCTATATAATGACATTAAAGGGGTTGTCATTGATCCAAAAAACAAATACATTGCCATAGAAATTGAAAGAAACTTATATTTTTCATGCATAGCCATTCCTACCTAGTCTCTTGACATAGGTTATCTTTGAAAATCCCTATTTTCTTTTTTTCGTCCCATGATTTTCTTTGGATATTTCAACAGGGTTGACTTTGCACTTTACGAATGGGAAACACTTGTGTTAAATAAGCTAAAACTCTAATAAACCAATCAAGATAGCAAGGATGCCATAAGAATAATTAGTCTATACTACCTAGGCAAAGGGAGAGCACATATCCACCCACCAGACTACCTAGCTGAAATTGAAAACAATATTAATGAAAGAAATGAATACTTCAAAAAAAAGATAAAATCTTCATATTCTGAAAGATTTGTTCTAAACTAACATGTCACTATGTGTATGCTTTCATTGACTCTTTTGTTTCTCTTTTTAACTTCTTTCATTACATATATTTTTTTACTACCAGCTCATGGTTTACTATAAGAAAAGAAACATGTCTTGAATTATTATTTAAGTGATTGGCCTTGCGAATTAGCCATGCCATCTATTTTATGGAACTTGAAAATCCATAAACAAGGTCTTTAAGCTTAATATTTGCTACCAATTAAAAAATATGAATTAGGCCAACACATAAAAGCATAAAAGCATAATGGTTATTGATCCACATGGCATTATTATACCATTAGAATTTTATTCTTTTGACTTCCTATCAAGAAGTCATTTCTTAATTTCAACTTAACTTAATAAACATGATCTCCCTCTTGTTCCATATTCCCATGCATATGTGATACCATTCATTGATATGCATACATAATGTATGTCAAAAACATATACATCTTTGATTAAAGATTCTTAGCATGCATAAGGTCCAAAAATTGAACCCTTCTTTAAAGAATGGAAGGAATTCACACATGGGACGCCATTTACTAAATGAATCTACATTCACCAAATGCTCACATTTTTCGTTTATGTTCATGCAATGCTATGATGAACATTGCATGTGGAGTTTACATACTTACTTCTATGCCTAAAGTATCCATCTAACCTTGCCAAAATTGAAAGGATGCATAAATACATACTTGCGCTAACATATGAAACTCCATTATACTTGTCACATCACAGAAGAGCTCCATGAAAATTCAATGTATGCCATAATCATATAAAATTTTAAAAGAAAAGAAGAAAGACCATTACACATAAATGGATGGTTCCCTCACCCTCGTTGAAGAAAGGTATGCATTAGGTTTCATAAAATGATAGGTAGGAGAGGGTTGGGCCACACCCTTGATAGATAGGAGATGGTTGAACTAAACCGTAAGATGGAGGATTAGGAAGTATTTCTCAACCATGTATTTTGGGGAAAGTGGTTTGTCCATCAACATGCTAGCCAAGAGATTCTGAGTTTAAGTTCGTTATAGATACAACACTAGTATCTCAGCTGTGTTGTAGGCTTGGGCAAGGTTGAGAGATTGCATCTAGGTCATGTGCACCAAATGGGCTTGAGGGAAGGTGCTTGGGCACTGTATCACGTGAAAGGGTACTAAGGGAGGAGGTGGGCTTTGAGATTTATACCTAAGAAAGATTGAAGTTTATCTCTCATTCCTTCGATCAAATTGAGGCTATTTTGAGAGCTTTCCGATGTTACCTTACATGCCGCAATTGGTCCTGTGGATTGAGAGATACACTCCAATCTCTATTGGATAGAATTTGGAAAGGGCGGCCTCCCTCTTAGTACCCTTTCACATCATAGAGTGACAAAGAACTCTCTTAGAGGCCATTGGGTGTCCATGAAATTTTTGGAATCCATGCATGTTGTCCAAGCTGACTTCTTAGGTTATTGATATCAATTTTGTATCTAGGGGATTTCAATTCACAACCTCTCTGATAGGAGTGTGATGGGCTTACTAATTTTCCGCAAAATGGCTGAGGTTTCTTTCCCTATCCTCCCCCTTAGGGTGTAGTTCAACCATCTCTTGCCTATCACTTTATGACATTAGAACTCAAAAGAGAATTCCTTTAGAAAACCTTATGTGCATTCCTAAACAAATGTAGAAAAGAATTACCTTTGTCGCTTTGAAATCTTGTGTGCTTTAGGAGAACCATTCAATAAATGCAAACATAATTCTGCTTTTGTCCTTCATCGTGGAATTTGTCAAAGTCATAATTAGCTCTCATCACCTAAGTTAGGAGAATGAATAGCTTCCTTTGCGTTAAAATTGAGGTAGAAAAACATTGTATTTTTCCTTCCACTATTACGAGATAAAACATGCTCTTGGCTCTCTTCATAAGGATAAAATATAGAAAAAATTTGGCTAAGCTCATCAAACATGATCCTCATGTAGAAACATTGGGCCAAGAAGATAGGGAACAATTGCTTTTTACATGCACTATGTTGCAAAGAAGGGATATGAGGGGGATCTAATCCCACACATGGCGCAAGGAATCACGTGGAAAACCTTTTTAAAGTGCATTCTATTATTCATGTTCTTATATAAATACAGAAAGAGCGAGATCGAGTTCTAATTAGTGCGGCCATAATAGTATGGTTCCTTTATATTGAAGGCATGCACTCGACTGAGCTAGCATGCCCTTCTTGGCTTCCTGTTGGGTACCTGGGAGGGCTCTACTTACTTCGCTATTGATTTCATTTAGGGGGCACATACATGAATTTTTTTTGCAAGGCAAAAGAAACTCACATATTTGAGAAAGAGGTACCTCATGTCGATAAAGACTTCATGCAAGTTGAAGGAGAGCATGGAAGTAATTACTTGGCTCAAATAATTATCCATCCCCACAAAGCTATTATGTAGTAGGTGTAGACGTTGAATGCTTCTCAAAAACGTTTAACAAAAACACCGAATCAATGTCCACTAGTCCGATAGTAGACTTAAAGACATTTGTATTGGAAAACCAAAAACTATATATACATGTTTGCCACAAAAGGAAAAAATCACCTGCATAATCACTACAACAATGCATTTAGAGGCCGAAATGAGCTCAAATGAAAATTTGGATGCCATCAAGTGAATCATTTTTTAACTAAAAATGACCTTGATTATGCTCACTAATTTTCATGCGATTTTTAGATTATGATCAAAAGGGTGTTGGTGATGCCGTAAAGAAAGTGATAACCTGTTCTATTATGAATTGTTGGAGATTGAGGATTGTGGAAGCACGCAAAGAAGCAGGAGGAAGAAAAAGAAACTTACAGCATAACATTGAATGTATTACCAATTCAATGTACATAAGTAACCTATTATCATTTTAGGAATATATACAAGAGGGGGAAAAACCTCTTAAAGAGGGAAAAAATGCCACACCAGAACCAAAATATATCAACATCAATCTCAGATTAAGTCATGAGTATGCCTTGCATAATAACAGTAATCAAAAGAAGGAAATAACTTACAAAGTCTCATTCATAAATTTAGATAGATTACCTTGTGATACTGATGGTAAGAAAGTAGTGTACTCGTGAAATAGTTAATAGCCGAATATGTATTCCTTTGATGACCCAGAATATTTCTTTGAAAATTATTTTGGGTCAAAGCTTTTCATTATGACATGGCCTCGAGGTCATGTATACATTAGAATAGAGAAACTAAAAAGTTCAAGGTTTACTTTAAATTTAAGATATACTTAGAGAAGGACATTGGAAAAGTTTTCAAACAGAATGTGTTAGAGAAATCACAAGAGATTTCAATTTTCCTTGCGTGATTTCTCATTTATCCTAATTTCTGAGAGAAATGGCAAGAGATTTTACTTTTCCTTACGTGATTTCTCATTTATGCCAAGTAGCATGGTACCCCAACATAGTTTCAAAAGTTTCATGAATACCTTGATATAGACCTCTAACTTGATTCCATCAAAGAGAATGACGTTGCAACTTTAAATGAAGCCATATACTTTGCAATTTTTGAGGATGACGTCTCTTTAAAAGGGCGAATGAAATGGTACAAAAATGGTCAAAATTGGTGTGATTAATTGTAAGAAAGTGGTTATCCAAGAGAACATAGGAGCAATAGCAAAGAAGAGAAGACACATAGAAATATTTGAGAAAAGTAACTACTAACGACAAGTACAAAGATGATGGTCTTGTCCACAAATGCTTCAAGGTATTGCCTAAATGGTGATCTAGTCAACTCAAGATAGGAAGTTACAAGGTAGCGGTATGCTACAACAATTTGATGTCTATGTTAGTGCATAAGTCATGTATATATAGCTCAATGGATAGGTGTAACCTTCTTTGGATGAGGAAACACGATCCATAGAACGTGGGTGGCCACCGCCCATCTAATCCCGGTACACACCTTGGGTCGTTTCAACCAAACTAATAAATATGATTGATTTTTGAGTCCAACAAGGATTACTCCATAGAATATTCCCTTTATTGTTTCTAATTAGGGTTGCTAACTGCTACCCTAAATCCCACAGTTGGTTAGCTTAGTAGCTCCCTTTCCTAAAAATACCTTGGATAGTCCAATTCAACCTTCATCCAACATGCAAGTTTGGACTTCCATCGATTTGTTAATGCACAATTGGATTTATCTCATAATAGGGGCATTACAAAATGTCAAATACAACCTACAATCATGAGCGATAGATATTGTTCATATACTAACACACCTTCTCAATTTCTATCAAGTGATAAGTCAAGTAGGCTTGAGTCCTATGCCCATCTGTCAGAGATTCCTATTGAGATTCTCTTTTCCAAGTTCTCTAGTAAATATGTGAATGCAATTTTCCTCTTCTCGAAATAGTCAAGCTCCACAATGTCATCTTCTATTAGCTCATGAACATAAATATACTATAATTCTACATGCTTGTTGGAAACATAAAATACTGGGTTCTTTTTGATGGCCATAAAAATTTGATTCTCACAAGAGGCAAAGCAATCTAATTTGTACTCTACTTCAATGGAAGGGATTCTTGAGTTCATAACCTTCAAGGTACATTTCAATGAACGACATACAATATATGCCCTATTTTATTTTTCTTTGTGAGTAAAACTGCAAAATCAAGCACATCACTTGGATATTGTCCACTCGTGCAATGCAATTCCATCCAGAAGATTTACCTCCCCAGGTGCACTATTGAACTATTTTCCAACCTAGTTGGTAGGTGTAACTCCTAAAAGAATACCAAAAAATTATGCAAACTTGGATGAAGGAACCACTCCATGTATTATAGAATCTGTGCCAGAGTCTAGTTCCTACAGGACGCACATGGCCAACATTCACAATTAAAGTACGAAATGAAAGGAAATGCAAGGAGTGAATCAATTATTCATATCGCGAGGCACTGAGAGGCGTCCAAAAAATTGCCTATATTATGGCCATGATTTTCCATGCACTCCCAAGGTTAGACTCTGAGGTTCCTCCCAACTTATTATAAACAACCATTTGAAGAAGTATTTACTACACGTTTTTTGGAGTACCACTCCAAAGTGTTCATCTCCAAGCCGACACACTTGTTGCAACTATTTGCATGTGAGCAAATGCTATATTTAGCTCACTATAGGTACATGCAATAGGACACTCCCTTCATAGTACGAGCTTAAATTTGAAGCTGATCTACCTTGATGCATTCAATTCAACAAGAAAACCCTAGCCTTATACCTCTTACAAATCAACATTAACTAGTTCCTACAACAAGAGTTTGTCATGGATGACATATGCAAGGGAGGGGAGTGTTGGCAATGTGCAAGGCCAAGGCTAGGCTAGAGGAGGAGGTTAAAGTAGGTATAAAAGAAGAGGGGGCATGTAAGGAGAAGTGTGTGTGAGGGTGGATGATATTGAACCACATTGTTTAGAAGTGTCAGATAATCAAAGCTCAAAGATTCCAATAAGTGCCCAATAGTGATTTTTATCACTACTTTTGTACTGTAAACAATCAAATTTTTTAGTTTTATGCTCAATTTTGTAGTTTTATGCGCAATTTTGTAGTTTTATGCTCAATTTTGTGCAAGTCAAGCAGTGCTCAAGCTTGAGGAGCTTACATATAATGGATATACCAATTTTCACAATTGTTGGAGATCCTTAAATACTTCAAAATTGACCTAGAACCTATTTTTTAACTATGCAGGACACTAGGTTTTAAATTGGCCAAACTTAGGAGAAAACTAAAAAAAAAAAGAGCGAGAGAGTCTTGAAATGGAGATCATCCTTGTCTAGAGAGATCAAGGAATAGCAAAGTAAAAGAAGCTCTCTTCATTTTTTGAAGTTTGTTATTCTTTAATGATCGGAGTAACATGAGCATGCAATTGAAACTTGTACTTTCAAACTTGAAGTTTATATTTTCTTTTTTCCAAATCAACTCCAACATTTGCTTATTCAATGAAAAGACAGTTGAGATTACATATTCTTTTTTTTTTAAGGATGTTTGAAAGGTGCCTACTCCCCTAACTTGAGCTTTGAAAGTAAAACTATACACGTGATAGGCATAGTACCTGCCTAACCCCCCTCTATCCCACAAAGGAGGGGTTAGACTGGGTTAGAATTAGTAGGCTGGGTAATTACAACTAGTTTAAACTATTCAAAGCCATGAAATGTCTAGTTTGAGCGTTGAACTCTGGAGCTCTAGCTCAAGAGGCCAAAGCTTATCCAAGTTTATAGATTTTATACTAAGTCTCCTTGTTTCATTTATTAAAGTTTCCTATTCCTTCATTTATCTTTACCTCCATCATCGTTACTGTTCAAAGGATTACAGTTTTTGGGAGAAACGTTGAATGGGATGTTTAGATTGAGGAGCGATTTGTTTCTAACGTTGACAAGCTCACCTTTTTGTTAGATGTGTTGTCACTTGAAGCAATCCATGAAACATCACATGTATACAGTTGGTCGCAATATTGAACACGAACTACAACACCAATGCTACACTTTGAAATCATGCACGAATGCTTATGGGCTCATTCAACAAAGTTTGGGGTAGATCGCATGATCCAGATATCAATTTCAGGACGAAACAAAGAAACAATATGAATTTAAACTAAAAGAGAAGTAAAGTTTTTCGACGAAATGTACAACTCAGTATAGTGCAAAATGTTCGGCATTGAAAAAAAGATTTAGACATTCAAAAGGATGGTTTACAAGGGATTCAGTTTGATCGTTGACAACTTTTAATCATTCTACTTTAGTTGGTCAAGCAAGTACTAATGATGGACGTTTGGGTATCGGTATACCGTATGTACAGCAGTTCTCTGTTTGTTCAAGGGAAGATTTTGCACGGTTCTCTGTTTAGATGTCATTTCCACTGACTTTATGGAACAATCATATTGGGAGCTTCTAACCTCCTCTTTCCTTCCGTCCCCCTGTGTCTCTACAAATAAATTGTCCAAAGAAAACCAAACCATGAGGACCTCATTCCTAGGGCTTCTCTACATGCCCCCTCCCCCGCCAAAAGAAAAAAAAAAAAAAACAACTTTCCTAATGCAGAGATAGCAGACCCTTCCCTTTCTACTCATGCCTTCCGTCCCCCTATGTCTCTGCAAATAAATTGTCTAGAGAAAACCAAATCATCAGGACTGAATTCCCAGAGTTTCTCTACATGTCCCCCAAAACCAATCTTTCCCTAATGCAACAATAGCAGAAGCTTCCCTTTCTTCTCATGCCTTCTGTCCCGCTCTGTCTCTGCAAATAAAATGTCGAAAGAAAACCAAACCATGAGGGCTTAATTCCCAGAGATTCTTTGCATGGCCCCCTCAAAACCAATCTTTCCCTAATGCACCAATATGAGACTAACATTTTTGTGTAGGTGCAAATAATAGATGCGACGAGTTTTACATCACTTTCAATATACACTTTAAAATGAAAGACCAATAACTTCCTCTTAAAAAAATCAAAGATCAATGCCTCAGATGCAACTCCAGATCGCATAAGTAAGAAATATGTTCAATTAAAAACAAACATAAGCACAATATCATGCAATATCCATTTTGTATTGAATACATCATTCAAAGAAAGAAATCAGCAGAGCCTATTAGATTCTTTATATAAGTTTGGTTTGATTTCCACTTCTAATCACTTCATTTCGATCTCTTCCATCTTCTCAGCACAACTAGCCATTTCGTTTGGTTTATACGTACCTTTAACTACATTTTGAGATAGTACCTCCCATTTGATTTTCAACCTTTAGCTTCGCATCATGATGATGTCAGCTTCTACATAAGACAAAACATGGGTGGTAGAACATCGGCGGCCATCTCTTTTATAATGACCATACTTGGCTTAGGTAAGTTCAACCAACCTAATACATATGATTATATTTTGAGTTCAACAAAAAATATTCCATTGAATATTCCCTTTACTATCATTCATCATGGTTGTGCACCACTACCGGGATCCTACAATTGGGGACCTAGGTAACTCGGTTTCCTGAGAAAGACGTACCTCATGTCGATAAAGACTTCATGCAAGTTGAAGGAGAGCATGGAAGTAATTACTTGGCTCAAATAATTTTCCATGCCCACAAAGCTATTATGTAGTAGGTGTAAACGTTGAATGCTTCTCAAAAACGTTTAACAAAAACACCCAATCAATGTCCACTAGTCCGATAGTAGACTTAAAGACATTTGTATTGGAAAACAAAAACCTATATATATGTTTGGCACAAAAGAGAAAAATCACCTGCATAATCATGCAACAATGCATTTAGAGGCCGAAATGAGCTCAAATGAAAATTTGGATGCCATCAAGTGAATCATTTTTGAACTGCAAATGACCTTGATTATGCTCACTAATTTTCACGCAATTTTGAGACTATGATCAAAAGGGTGTTGGTGATGCTGTAAAGAAAGTGATGACCTGTTCTAATATGAATTGTTGGAGATTGAGGATTGTGGAATCACGCAAAGAAGGAGGAAGAAAAAGAAACTTAGAGCATAACATTGAATGTATTACCAATTCAACGTACATAAGTAAGTTATTAGCATTTTAGGCATATATACAAGACAAGGGGAAAACCTGTTAAAGAGGGCAAAAATGCCACATCAGAACCAAAATATATAAACATAAAGTTCAGATTAAGTCATGAGTATGCCTTGCATAATAAAAGTAAACAAAAGAAGGAAATAACTTACAAAGTTTCATTCAGAAATTTAGATAGACTACCTTGCGATACTGATGGTAATAAAGTAGTGTACTCGTGAAATAGTTAATACCCGAATATGTATTTCTTTGATGACCCAGAATATTTCTTTGTAAATTATTTTGGGTCAAAGCTTTTCATTATGACATGGGCTCGAGGTCATGTATACATTAGTATAGAGAAACTAAAAAATTCAATGTTTACTTTAAATTTAAGATATACTTAGAGAGGGACATTTGAAAAGGTTCCAAAGAGAATTTGTGAGAGAAATCACAAGAGATTTCAATTTTCCTTGCGTGATTTCTCATTTATCCTAATTTCGGAGAGAAATGGCAAGAGATTTTACTTTTCCTTACGTGATTTCTCATTTATGCCAAGTAGGATGGTACCCCAACATAGTTTCAAAAGTTTCATGAATACCTTGATATAGATCTCTAACTTGATTCCATCAAAGAGAATGATGGAAATAAAATATGCGAATTTGAAATTAAAACAACAATTTGAGTGCAAAAGTTCAATCAATGTGTTACAAGATTACTTTCACCTATAGGGCTAGTTCAAAGTCCTCAAAAATATCAGGAAAATTTGAAAACAACTTCATCTTAGAAGAGCTTTCCAAGTATTTTATGACTTACTTATTCAAGAGAGTCTCCTCTCAAGATGAAAGCCAAGAAAAGTTTTTTTTAAGAGGTGCAATAGTTCCTAGTGGTATGGAATTAAAGTGCTAAAGGTAAAAATATCAAATAAATAAGTAATCTTATTTCACGAGTAATCTTATACTCTAGGAATAAGAAAAAAAATCTAAGTATTAGATCTTATTTGATTCATCAAATTTACCAAAAAATAAGAACAAGTTTGTAAATATGTTAGCAAAAGTGGAGAAAAGTATCCTTAAAGAAGTTTATTAGCTAAAAAGTGAAGATTTCACATAGTAATACCTCAATAACCTTTTATAGTACATCTTCTTAAAAAGGATACTTTTAAGGTTCAAATAAGAATAAAAGTTACTTAATATTAGAGTCTTTGAATAAATAGAAAGATTCATAGCACTTGACTTTGCAACTTTAAATGAAGCCATGTACTTTGCAATTTTTGAGGATGATTCCTCTTTAAAAGGGAGAATGAAATGGTACAAAAAGGGTCAAAATTGGTGGGATTAATTGTAAGAAAGTGTGTATGCAAGAGAACATAGGAGCAATATCAAAGAAGAGAAGACACATAGAAATATTTGAGCAAAGTAACTACGAACGACAAGTACAAAGATGATGGACTTGTCCACTAATGCTTCAAGATAGAGCCTAAATGGTGATCTAGACAACTCAAGATAGGAAGTTACAAGGTAGAGGTATGCCACAAAAATTTGATGTCTATGTTAGTTCATAAGTCATGTACATATAGGTCAATAGATAGGTGTAAGCTTCTTTAATTGGATAAGAAAACACGAGCCATAGAACGCGGGTGGCCACTGCCCATCTAATCCCCATACACACCTTGGGTCCATTCCACCAAACTAATTAATATGATTGATTTTTGAGTCCAACATGGATTACTCCATGGAATATTCCCTTTATTGTTTCCAATCAGGGTTGCTAACTGCTACCCTAGATCCCACAGTTGGGGAGCTTAGTACCTCCCTTTCCTCAAAATACCTTGGATAGTCCAATTCAACCTTCATCCAACATGCAAGTTTGGACTTCCATCGATCTGCTCATGCACAATTGGATTTCTCTCATAATAGGGGCATTACAAAATATCAAATACAACATACAATCATGAGGGATATATATTGGTCATATACTAACACCCCTCCTCAATGTCTATCATGTGATAAGTCAAGTAGGCTTGAGTCCTATGCCCATCTTTCAAAGATTCCTATTGAGCTTCTCTTTTCCAAGCTCTTTAGTGAATATGTGAATTCAATTTTCCTCTTCTGGAAATAGTCAAGCTCGACAATGTCATCTTCTATTAGCTGATGAACATAAATGTACTATAATTCTACATGAAATACTGGGTCCTTTTTGATGGTCATAAAAATTTGATTCTCACATATAAGTATAGTCGCCATTTGTGATGGAAAGCCTAGATCTGCAAGAAATATCCCTAAGCACATCCCCTCACAAGAGGCAAAGCAATCTAATTTGTACTCTACTTCAATGGAAGGGATTCTTGAGTTCATAACCTTCAAGGTACATTTCAATGAACGACATACAATATATGCCCTATTTTATTTTTCTTTGTGAGTAAAACTACAAAATCAAGCACATCACTTGGATATTGTCCACTCGTGCAATGCAATTCCATTCAGAAGATTTATCTCCCCAGGTGCACTATTGAACTATTTTCCAACCTAGTTGGTAGGTGTAACTCCTAAAAGAATACCAAAAAATTATGCAAACTTGGATGAGGGAACCACTCCGTGTATTATAGAATCCGTGCCAAAGTCTAGTTCCTACAAGACGCACATGGCCAACATTCACAATTAAAGTACAAAATGAAAGGAAATGCAAGGAGTGAATCAATTATTCATACCGCGAAGCACTGAGAGGCCTCCAAAAAATTGCCTATATGATGGCCATGATATTCCACGCACTCCCAAGGTTACACTCTCAGGTACCTCCCAACTTATTATAAACAACAATTTGAAGAAATATTTACTACACGTTTTTGGGAGTACCACTCCAAAGTGTTCATCTCCAAGCCGACACACTTGTTGGAACTATTTGCATGTGAGCAAATGCTATATTTAGCTAACTACAGGTACATGCAATAAAACACTCCCTTCATAGTACGAGCCCAAATTTGAAGCTAATCTACCTTGATGCATTCAATTCAACAAGAAAACCCTAGCCTTATACCTCTTACAAATGTACATTAAATACTTCCTACAACAAGAGTTTGTCATGGATGACATATGCACGGGAGGGGAGTGTTGGCAATGTGCAAGGCCAAGGCTAGGCTAGAGGAGGAGGTTAAAGTAGGTATAAAAGAAGAGGGGGCATGTAATGAGAAGTGTGTGTGAGGGCGGATGATATTGAACCACATTGTTTAGAAGTGTCAGATCATCAAAGCTCAAAGATTCAATGAGTGCCCAATAGTGATTTTTATCACTACTTTTGTACTGTAAAAAATCAATTTTTTAGTTTTATGCTCAATTTTGTAGTTTTATGCGCAATTTTGTAGTTTTATGCTCAATTTTGTGCAAGTCAAGCAGTGCTCAAGCTTGAGGAGCTTACATATAATGGATATACCAATTTTCACAATTGTTAGAGATCCTTAAATACTTCAAAATTGACCTAGAACCTAGTTTTTAACTATGCAGGACACTAGGTTTTAAGTTGGCCAAGCTTAGGAGAAAACTAAAAAAAAAAAGACCGAGAGAGTCTTGAAATGGAGATCATCCTAGTCTAGAGAGATCAAGGGTTAGCAAAGTAAAAGAAGCTCTCTTCCTTTTTTGAAGTTTGTTATTCTTTAATGATCGGAGTAACATGAGCATGCAATTAAAACTTGTACTTTGAAACTTGAAGTTTATATTTTTTCTTCCAAATCAACTCCAACATTTGCTTATTCAATGAAAAGAAAGTTGAGTTTACATATTCTTTTTTTTTTAAGGATGTTTGAAAGGTGCCTACTCCCCTAACTTGAGCTTGGAAAGTACAACTATACACGTGATAGGCATAGTACCTGCCTAACCCCCCTCTATCCCACAAAGGAGGGGTTAGACTGGGTTAGAATTAGTAGGCTGGGTAATTACAACTAGTTTAAACTATTCAAAGCCATGAAATGTCTAGTTTGAGTTGAACTCTGGAGCTCTGGCTCAAGAGGCCAAAGCTTATCCAAGTTTATAGATTCTATACTAAGTCTCCTTGTTTCATTTATTAAAGTTTCCTATTCCTTCCTTTGTCTTTACCTCCATCATCTTTATTGTTCAAAGGATTACATTTTATGGGAGAAACCTTGAATGGGATGGTTAGATTGAGGAGCGATTTGTTTCTAACGTTGACAAGCTGAACTTTTTGTTAGATGTGTTGTCACTTGAAGCAATCCATGAAGCATCACATTTATACAATTGGTCGCAATATTGAACACGAACTACAACACCAATGCTACACTTTGAAATCATGCACGAATGCTTATGGGCTCATTCAACAGAGTCTGGGGTAGATCGCATGATCCAGATATCAATTTCAGGACGAAACAAAGAAACAATATGAATTTAAACTAAAAGAGAAGTAAAGTTTTTCGACGAAATGTACAACTCAGTATAGTGCAAAGTGTTCGGCATTGAAAAAAAGATTTAGACATTCAAAAGGATGGTTTACAAGGCATTCAGTTTGATCGTTGACAACTTCTAATCATTCTACTTTAGTTGGTCAAGCAAGTACTAATGATGGAAGTTTGGGTATCAGTATACCATATGTACAGCAGTTCTCTGTTTGTTCAAGGGAAGATTTTGCACGGTTCTCTGTTTAGATGTCATTTCCACTGACTTTATGGAACAATCATATTGGGAGCTTCTAACCTCCTCTTTCCTTCCGTCCCCCTGTGTCTCTACAAATAAATTCTCCAAAGAAAACCAAACCATGAGGACCTCATTCCTAGGGCTTCTCTACATGCCCCCCCCCCCCCCCCCCCCAAAAAAAAAAAAAAGAAAAAAAAAAACAACTTTCCTAATGCAGAGATAGCAGACCCTTCCCTTTCTACTCATGCCTTCCGTCCCCCTATGTCTCTGGAAATAAATTGTCTAGAGAAAACCAAAGCATGAGGACTGAATTCCCAGAGTTTCTCTACATGTCCCCCAAAACCAATCTTTCCCTAATGCAACAATAGCAGAAGCTTCCCTTTCTTCTCATGCCTTCTGTCCCGCTCTGTCAAATAAAATGTCGAAAGAAAACCAAACCATGAGGGCTTAATTCCCAGAGATTCTTTGCATGGACCCCTCAAAACCAATCTTTCCCTAATGCACCAATATCAGACTAACATTTCTGTGTAGGTGCAAATAATAGATGCGACGAGTTTTACATCACTTTCAATATACACTTTAAAATAAAAGAACAATAACTTCCTCTTAAAAAAAATGAAAGATCAATGCCTCAGATGCAACTCCAGATCGCATAAGTAAGAAATATGTTCAATTAAGAACAAACATAAGCACAATATCATGCAAGATCCATTTTGTATTGAATACATCATTCAAAGAAAGAAATCAGCAGAGCCTATTAGATTCTTTATATAAGTTTGGTCTGATTTCCACTTCTCATCACTTCATTTCGATCCCTTCCATCTTCTCAGCACAACTAGCCATTTCGTTTGGTTTATACATACCTTTAACTACATTTTGAGTTAGTGCCTTCCATTTGATTTTCAAGCTTTATCTTCGCATCATGATGATGTCAGCTTCTACCTAAAACAAAACATGGGTGGTAGAACATCGGCGGCCATGTCTTTTATAATGACCATACTTGGCTTAGGTGAGTTCAACCAACCTAACACATATGATTTATTTTTGAGTTCAACAGAAAATATTCCATTGAATATTCCCTTTACTATCATTCATCATGGTTGTGCACCACTACCGGGATCCCACAATTGGGGACCTAGGTAACTCGGTTTCCTGAGAAAGACGTACCTCATGTCGATAAAGACTTCATGCAAGTTGAAGGAGAGCATGGAAGTAATTACTTGGCTCAAATAATTTTCCATCCCCACAAAGCTATTATGTAGTAGGTGTAAACGTTGAATGCTTCTCAAAAACGTTTAACAAAAACACCCAATCAATGTCCACTAGTCCGATAGTAGACTTAAAGACATTTGCATTGGAAAACCAAAAACTATATATATGTTTGGCACAAAAGGAAAAAATCACCTGCATAATCACTACAACAATGCATTTAGAGGCCGAAATGAGCTCAAATGAAAATTTGGATGCCATAAAGTGAATCATTTTTGAACTGCAAATGACCTTGATTATGCTCACTAATTTTCACGGAATTTTGAGCCTATGATCAAAAGGGTGTTGGTGATGCTGTAAAGAAAGTGATGACCTGTTCTAATATGAATTATTGGAGATTGAGGATTGTGGAATCACGCAAAGAAGAAGGAGGAAGAAAAAGAAACTTAGAGCATAACATTGAATGTATTACCAATTCAATGTACATAAGTAAGTTATTAGCATTTTAGGCATATATACAAGACAAGGGTAAAAGCCTGTTAAAGAGGGCAAAAATGCCACATCAGAACCAAAATATATCAACATAAAGTTCAGATTAAGTCATGAGTATGCGTTGCATAATAAAAGTAAACAAAAGAAGGAAATAACTTACAAAGTTTCATTCAGAAATTTAGATAGACTACCTTGCGATACTGATGGTAATAAAGTAGTGGACTCGTGAAATAGTTAATACCCGAATATGTATTTCTTTGATGACCCAGAATATTTCTTTGTAAATTATTTTTGGTCAAAGCTTTTCATTATGACATGGGCTCGAGGTCATGTATACATTAGTATAGAGAAACTAAAAAATTCAATGTTTACTTTAAATTTAAGATATACTTAGAGAAGGACATTTGAAAAGGTTCCAAAGAGAATTTGTGAGAGAAATCACAAGAGATTTCAATTTTCCTTGCGTGATTTCTCATTTATCCTAATTTCGGAGAGAAATGACAAGAGATTTTACTTTTCCTTACGTGATTTCTCATTTATGCCAAGTAGGATGGTACCCCAACATAGTTTCAAAAGTTTCATGAATACCTTGATATAGATCTCTAACTTGATTCCATCAAAGAGAATGATGGAAATAAAATATGCGAGTTTGAAATTAAAACAAAAATTTGAGTGCAAAAGTTCAATCAATGTGTTACAAGATTACTTTCACCTATAGGACTAGTTCAAAGTCCTCAAAAATATCATGAAAATTTGAAAACAACTTCATCTTTGAAGAGCTTTCGATGTATATTATGGCTTACTTATTCAAGAGATTCTCCTCTCAAGATGAAAGCCAAGAAAAGTTTTTTTTAAGAGGTGCAATAGTTCCTAGTGGTATGGAATTAAAGTTCTAAAGGTAAAAATATGAAATAAATAAGTAATCTTATTTCATGAGTGCCATCAACATTTTCTGAGAGTATAATCTTATAAAAAACACTTCTCCTAACATGAACAAAAGTGAAATTATACTCTGGGAATAAAAAAAAATTCTAAGTATTAGATCTTATTTGATTCATCAAATTTACCAAAAAATAAGAACAAGTTTGTAAATATGTTAGCAAAAGTGGAGAAAAGTATCCTTAAAGAAGTTTTTTAGCTAAAAATTGAAGCTTTCACATAGTAATACCTCAATAACCTTTTATAGTACATCTTCTTAAAAAGGATACTTTAAAGGTTCAAATAAGAATAAAAGTTACTGAATATTAGAGTCTTTGAATAAATCGAAAGATTCATAGCACTTGACTTTGCAACTTTAAATGAAGCCATATACTTTGGAATTTTTGAGGATGACGCCTCTTTAAAAGGGAGAATGAAATGGTACAAAAATGGGCAAAATTGGTGTGATTAATTGTAAGAAAGTGGTTATGCAAGAGAACATAGGAGTAATAGCAAAGAAGAGAAGACACATAGAAATATTTCAGAAAAGTAACTACTAACTACAAGTACAAAGATGATGGACTTGTCCACTTATGCTTCAAGGTAGATCCTACATGGTGATCTAGACAACTCAAGATAGGAAGTTACAAGGTAGAGGTATGCCACAAAAGTTTGATGTCTATGTTAGTTCATAAGTCATGTATATATAGGTCAATGGATAGATGTAACCTTCTTTGAATGAGAAAACACGAGCCATAGAGCGTGGGTCGCCAATGCCCATCTAATCCCCGTACACACCTTGGGTCCATTCAACCAAACTAATAAATATTATTGATTTTTGATTCGAACATGGATTACTCCATGGAATATTCCCTTTATTGTTTCCAATCAAGGTTGCTAACTACTACCCTAGATCCAACAGCTAGGGAGCTTAGTAGCTCCCTTTCCTCAAAATACCTTGGATAGTCCAATTCAACCTTCATCCAACATGCAAGTTTGGACTTCCATTGATCTGCTCATGCACAATTGGACTTGTCTCATAATAGGGGCATTACAAAATGTCAAATACAACATACAATCATGAGGGATATATATTGTTCATATACTAACACCCCTCCTCAATGTCTATCAAGTAATAAGTCAAGTAGGCTTGAGTCCTATGCCCATCTTTCAAAGATTCCTATTGGGCTTCTCTTTTCCAAGTTCTTTAGTGAATATGTAAATTCAATTTTCCTCTTGTGGAAATAGTCAAGCTCGACAATGTCATCTTCTATTAGCTGATGAACATAAATGTACTATAATTCTACATGCTTGTTGGAAATATGAAATAATGGGTTCTTTTTGATGGCCATAAAAATTTGATCCTCACATTTAAGTATAGATACGATTTGTGATGGAAAGCCTAGATCTCCAAGAATTATCCCTAAGCACATCGCCTCACAAGAGGCAAAGTAATCTAATTTGTACTCTACTTCAATGGAAGGGATTCTTGAGTTCGCTACTTCCAAGGTGCATTTCAATGAACAACATACAATATATGCCCTATTTTATTTTTCTTTGTGAGTAAACTGCAAAATCAAGCACATCACTTGGATATTGTCCACTCCTGCAATGCAATTCCATTCAGAAGATTTACCTCCCGAGGTGCACTATGGAACTATTTTTCAACCTAGTTGGTAGGTGTAACTCCTAGAAGAATACCAAAAAATGATGCAAACTTGGACGAAGGAACCACTCTATTTATTATAGAAGCCCTGCCATAGTCTAGTTCCTAGAGGACGCACATGGCCAACATTCACAATGAAAGTTCGAAATGATAGGAAATGCGAGGAGTGAATCAATTATTCATACCTCGAAGCACTAAGAGCCCTCCAAACAATTGCCAATATGATGGCCATGATTTTCCACGCACTCCCAAGGTTAGACTAAGCATGGCAATGTGGACTTAGTTTATGACATGAGCACAATACGATCTGGAAAAGTTTGCTATGCTTGGCATTGTCATCTCAGGTACCTCCCAACCTATTATAATCAACCATTTGAAGAAATATTCACTACAAGTTTTTGGTAGTACCACTCCAAAGTGTTCTCAAGCCCACACACTTGTTGCAACTATTTGCATGTGAGCAAATGCTATAATTAACTCACTACAGGTACATGCAATAGGACACTCCCTTCATAGTACTAGCCCAAATTTGAAGCTGATCTACCTTGATGCATTCAAGTAAACAAGAAAACCCTAGCCTTATACCTCTTACATATCTACATTAACTACTTCCTACAACAAGACTTTGTCATGGATGACATATGCAAGGAAGGGGAGTGTTGGCAATGTGCAAGGCCAAGGCTAGGCTAGAGGAGGAGGTTAAAGTAGGTACAAACGAAGAGGGAGCATGTAAAGAGAAGTGTGTGTGACGGCGAATGATATTGAACCATATTTTTAGAAGTGTCAGATAATCAAAGCTCAAAGATTCCAGTAAGTGCCCAATAGTGATTTTTATCACTACTTTTGTACTATAAACAATCAATTTTGTTGTTTTATGCTCAATGTTGTAGTTTTATGCTCACTTTTGTGCAATTCAAGGAGTGCTCAAGCTTGAGGAGCTTAGATATAATGGATATACCAATTTTCACAATTGTTGGAGACCCTTAAGTACTTCAAAATTGACATAGAAGCTATTTCTTAACTATGCTGGACACTAGGTTTTAAATTGGCCAAACTTAGGAGAAAACTATAAAAAAAAAGAGCTAGACAGTCTTGAAATGGAGATCATTCTAGTCTAGAGAGATCAAGGGTTAGCAAAGTAAAAGAATCTCTCTTCCTTTTTTGAAGATTGTTATTCTTTAATGATCGGAGTAACATGAGCATGCAATTCAAACTTGTACTTTTAAACTTGAAGTTTATTTTTTTTTTCCAAATCAACTCCAACATTTGCTTATTCAATGAAAAGAGAGTTAAGTTTACATATTCTTTTTTTTTAGGAGGTTTGAAAGGTGCCTACTCCCCTAACTTTAGCTTTGAAAGTACAACTATACACGTGATGGGCAAAGTACATGCCTAACCCCCCTCTATCCCACAAAGGAAGGGTTACACTCGGTTACAGTCAGAAGGCTGTGTTACAACTAGTTTAAACTATTCAAAGCCATGAAATGTCTAGTCTGAGGGTTGAGCTTTGGAGCTCTGCCTCAAGAGGCCAAAGCTTATCCAAGTTTATAGATTTCATACTAAGTCTCCTTGTTTCATTTATTAAAGTTTCCTATTCCTTCCTTTGTCTTTACCTCCATCACCTTTAATGTTCAAAGGATTACATTTTATGGGAGAAACCTTGAATGGGATGGTTAGATTGAGGAGCAATTTGTTTCTAACGTTGACAAGCTGACCTTTTTGTTAGATGTGTTGTCACTTGAAGCAATCCATGAAGCATCACATTTATACAATTGGTCGCAATATTGAACACGAACTACAACACCAATGCTACACTTTCAAATCATGCACGAATGCTTATGGGCTCATTCAACAAAGTTTAGGGTAGATCGCATGATCCAGATATCAATTTCAGGACGAAACAAAGAAGCAATATGAATTTAAACTAAAAGAGAAGTAAAGTTTTTCGACGAAATGTACAACTCAGTATAGTGCAAAATGTTCGGCATTGAAAAAAAGATTTAGACATTCAAAAGGATGGTTTACAAGGGATTCAGTTTGATCGTTGACAACTTTTAATCATTCTACTTTAGTTGATCAAGCAAGTACTAATGATGGAAGTTTAGGTATCCGCATACCATATGTAAAGCAATTCTCTGTTTGTTCAAGGGAAGATTTTGCACGGTTCTCTGTTTAGATGTTATTTCCACTGTGGAACAATCATATTGGGAGCTTCTAACCTCCTCTTTCCTTCCGTCCCCCTGTGTCTCTACAAATAAAATGTCCAAAGAAAACCAAACCATGAGGACTTAATTCCTAGGGCTTCTCTACATGGCCCCCACTCCCCGAAAGAAAAAAAAAATCTTTCCTAATGCAGAGATAGCAGACCCTTCCCTTTCTACTCATGCCTTCCGTCCCCCTATGTCTCTGCAAATAAATTGTCTAGAGAAAACCAAACCATGAGGACTGAATTCTCAGAGTTTCTCTACATGTCCCCCAAAACCAATCTCTCGCTAATGCAACAATAGCAGAAGCTTCCCTTTCTTCTCATGCCTTCTGTCCCGCTCTGTCTCTGCAAATAAAATGTCCAAAGAAAACCAAACCATGAGGGCTTAACTCCCAGAGATTCTTTGCATGGCCCCCTCAAAACTAGTCTTTCCATAATGCACCAATATCAGACCCTTTCCTTTCTTCTCATGCCTTCCATCCCCCCGTGTCTCTCCATGAATTTAGCTTAAGAAGCCATCTCTCATTTTTCACATGATTCCTATTACATACGAATAAGCACACATTTATAAGAAAAATTGCATGACACAAGCACATACAAAAGTTTATGTTCCTTAATTTATTAGACTACCCTTAAACCATGTTTTTAATCAGTCAAAACCTTTTATTTTAGATATAAGTCTCATCCAAACCCTTAACTAACCCATAAACTAAACTCCTACCCTATCAAGACCCTTTAGTTTTCTTATTAATTCTTATCTAAACCCTTAATTATCCTTCAAACTTACACGTTTACCCTATAAATCATATTCCAACCCTATATTGGACCCTTGAATAACCTTTAATTTTCATTCAAACCATAATTAAATCCTTAATTTACCCTTCATTTTTCATCAAATATCCACAACTACCTTTGAAAACTCATTTTAAATACTTTTCAGCTTTGCAATGGAACCCAAATCATCAAAACTTCATGTCCTGCAAAATTCAAACGTAACTTAAAATTTAAAAAAATATTAAAACTTATGTTGGTCATTTAATCTTTAAGTTTTTAATAATATTTTAGGAGGGACGAAATCATTTCGACACCGGATGGTTGCAATGGTTCCCGATTGATGAGCAAATGCCAGGAATCATGATCAGATGCCGAGAAACCACCTCTTTAGATGCACCTTGGCTTTGATACCACTATTGACCTCTAAATCCCACAGATGCATGTATGCTGAGGATAGTATAAAAATGAAATCACACAAAAGTACACAAAGAATAGAAAGAGACAAGAGACTTGACACCAATTTTGGTACATTCTCCCCCCACATACTTTGAGGGACAATTCTATCAGAGCATGTGTATTTATAGGTATTTTACATTATGTCTTGAATAGAAGATAAATGAGGGCAGCGCCTCAAAAAGCGTGCTTTTTACAAAAGTCCACTTTATTTACAAAATCATAGTCTACTATTTTTACAAAAACATTGATTTCTAAAAGGATCTATTATTTTTACAAAAAATAACTAAAATATTATCTTCTAAATATTTTTCTAAATATCTCCAAAAATACTTGAATAAGTCCATGCACTTTCGTGAGTCTTCACTTGCCAAATCAAAACACAAATCACATTAAAACCCTCAAGACATTAAAATTCATAAAACATTCCATTATTCCATAAAGTATAACATGGACCATGTAAGGTATTGTAAGGAAACGGAGTTACCTAGGTCCCCCATTGTGGGATCCCGATAGTGGTGCACAACCATGATTGAATGATAGTGAAGGGAATATTCAATGGAATATTATTTTTGAAGTCAAAAATCAATCATATGTGTTAGTTTGGTTGAACTCACCTAAGCCAGGTATGTGCATTATAAAATAGATGGCCACCGATGTTCTACCACCCATGTTTTGTTTTCTGTAGAAACTGACATCGTCATGATTTGGAGCTAAAGCTTGAAAATCAAATGGGAAACACTAACTCAAAATGTAGTTAAAGGTATGTATAAACCAAACGAAATGGCTAGTTGTGCTAAATTTGGAGGTTGGAGTTAGAAGATGGAAGGGATCGAATTAAAGTGATGAGAAGTGAAAGTCAAACCAAACTTATATAAAGAATCTAATAGGCTCTGCTGATTTCTTTCTTTGAATGATGTATTCAATAAAAGATGGATCTTGCATGATATTGTGCTTATGTTTGTTTTTAATTGATCATATTTCTTATCTATGCGATCTGGATTGCATCTCAGGCATTAATCGCTCATTTTTTCAAAGAGGAAGTTATTGGTCTTTTATTTCACAGTGTATATTGAAAGTGACGTAAAACTCGTCGCATGTATTATTTGCACCTGCACAAGATTGTTAGTTTATGTGAGTGTAGGTATAAATATTTTGTGTGCAAAGTGCTCATTCATGTATGCCTGTATGACGCGAACATGTGCATATTTATGTGTGCATTCTTTCTTATGTAATAGGAATCATGTGAAAAATGAGAGATGGCATCTTGAGCTAAATTCATGATAAGAAAGGCATGATAAGAAAGGGAAGGGTCTGCTATTGGTGCATAAGGGAAAGATTGGTTTTGGGGGGGACATGCAAAGAATCTCTGGGAAGTAAGTCCTCATGGTTTGGTTTTCTTTGGACATTTTATATGCAGAGACACAGCGGGACAGAAGGCATGAGAAGAAAGGGAAGCTTCTCCTATTGGTGCATCAGGGAAAGATTGGTTTTGGGGGACAGGTAGAGAAACTCTGGGAATTCAGTCCTCATGGTCTGGTTTTCTCTAGACAATTTATTTGCAGAGACATAGGGGGACGGAACGCATGAGAAGAAAGGGAAAAGGGTATTCTATCTCTGCATTAGGGAAAGATTGTTTTTTTTTCTTTTTTTTTTTTCGGGTGGAGGGGGGAGGGTGGGGGGGGGGGGGGGACATGTAGAGAAGCCCTAGGATTTAAGTCCTCATGGATTGGTTTTCTTTGGACATTTATTTGTACACACAGAGGGGGACGGAAGGCAAGAGGAGGTTAGAAGCTCCCAATATAATTCTTCCATAGCTTCAGTGGAAATGACATCTAAATAGAGAACCGTGCAAATTCTTCCCTTGAACAAACAGAGAATTGCTTTACATATGGTATGCCGATACCCAAACTTCCATCATGAGTCGTTGCCTCACTGACTAAAGTAGAATGATTAAAAGTTGTCAACTATCAAACTGAATCCCTTGTAAACCATCCTTTTAAATGTCTAAATCTTTTTTTCAATGCCCAACATTTTGTACTATACTGAGTTGTACATTTCGTGGAAAAACTTTTCTTTTCTTTTAGTTTAAATTCATATTGTTTCTTTTTTTGGTCCTGAAATTTATATCTGCATCATGCGATCTACCTGAAACTTTGTTGAATGAGCTCATAAGCATTCGTGCATAATTTCAAAGTGTAGCATTGGTGTTGTAGTTCGTGTTCAATATTGCGACCAATTGCATAAATGTGATGCTTCATGGATTGCTTCAAGGGACAACACATCGAACAAGAAGGTCTGCTTGTCAACGTTAGAAACAAATCGCCCCTCAATCTAACCACCCCATTCAAGGTTTCTCCCAAAAACTGTAATCCTTTGAACAATAACGATGATGGAGGTATAGACAAAGGAAGGAATAGGAAACTTTAATAAATGAAACAAGGAGACTTAGTATAAAATCCATAAACTTGGATAAGCTTTGGCCTCTTGAGGTAGAGGTTTAGAATTCAACCCTAAGACTAGACATTTCATGGCTTTCGACAGTTTAAACTAGTTGTAACCCAACCTACCAATTGTAACCCTGTCTAACCCCTCCTTTGTGGGATAGAGGGAGGGTTAGGTAGGTACTATGCCCATCACCTGCACAGTTGTACTTTCAAAGCTAAAGTTGGGGGAGTAGGTGCCTTTCAAACCTCCTTAAAAAACAAAAATGAATATGTAAAATCAACTCTCTTTTCATTGAATAAGCAAATGTTGGAGTTGATTTGGAAAAAAAATATAAACTTCAAGTTTAAGAGTACAAGTTTGAATCGCATGCTCATGTTACTCCGATCATTAAAGAATAACAAACCTCAAAAAAGGAAGAGGGCTTCTTTTACTTTGCTTACCCTTGATCTCTATTGAAAGTATTTTGAAGAAAGTTATAATGTGCCATCTATATAATAAAGTGACTATTGGAACTTAATCATGGCCTTTGGTTTGCTTTGACCCTTCTTTCTAAGTACTCCTTGACATCGCATCTCTCCATTTGCCTATATATACATGAGTTTCGGACTATTCCAGACATAGAGTTGAGCCAAAAATCCCTCTACCTTGTAACTCCATATCTAGAGTTGTTTAGATCACCATTTAAGATCTACCTTGAGACCACATGGGTGTACAAAACTATCATCTTTGTACTTGCTATTGTAGTGAATTCTTTTCAAATTCTACTATATTTTCTATCTTCTTTGTTATTGCTCCTATGTTCTCTTCTCTAACTCATTTCCTACATGGTTTCAAAGCTTGTAGGATTCTATTATTAGAGGGGATTAGTGTCACTGTAGTCTAGAATGATGTTCATGTCAAGAATCTCTCACTCTTTTTTTTATAGTTTTCTCCTCATTTTGGTCAATTTCAAACCTAGTGTCCTGCATAGTTAAAAAATTGGTTTTAGGTCGATTTTTGAATTATCTAAGAGGCTCCAAACATTGTGAAAAAAATTGGTATATCGATTATATCTAAGCTCCTCAAGCTTGAGCACTCTTGACTTGCACAAAATTGAGCATAAAACTACAAAATTGAATGTTTATACTACAAAAGTAGTGATAAAAATCACTATTGGGCACTTATTGGAATCTTTGAGCTTTGATTATTTGACACTTCTAAAAAATGTGGTTCAATATCACTCGCCCTCACACACACTTCTCTTTACATGCTCCCTCTTCTTTTGTACCTACTTTATCCTCCTCATCTGGCCTAGCCTTGGCCTTACACGTTGCAAACACTCCCCTCCCTTGCATCTCTCATCCATGATAGACTCTTGTTGGGGTAGTTAATGTAGATCTCTAAGAGGTATAAGGCTAGTTTTTTCTTGTTGACTTGGATGCATCAATCTAGATAAGCTTCAAATTTGGGCTAGAACTATGAAGGGAGTGTCCTATTGCATGTATTTGTAGTGAGATAGATATAGCATTTGCTCACATGCAAATAGTTGCAACATGTGTGTAGGCTTGGAAATAAACACTTTGGAGTGGTACTCCCTAAAACCTGTAGTAAATATTTCTTCAAATGGTTGTTTGTAATAGTTTGGGAGGTACCTAAGATGAAAATTCCAAGCATAGCAAATTTTCCTAGATCGCATTTTGCTCATGTCATAAACTAAGTCCACATTTCCATGCTCGATTTGTGATGTTGAGATGTGTGATGATTTAATCTTCCTAAATAGCTTGAGATTGGTTTGCATCAAGTCAAAAATCTTGATTTTCATGCATGCCCATCGGTTTGCTACGAGGTATGAATAATTGATTCACTCCTCGCATTTTCTATCATTTCGTACTTTAATTGTGAATTTTGTCCATGTGTGTCCTCTAGGAACTAGACTATGGCACGCATTCTATATAACATGAAGAGGTTCCTTCATCCAAGTTTGCATCTTTTTTGGATATTCTTCCGGGATTTACACCTACCAACTAGGTTGGAAAATAGTTCCATTGTGAACCTCGGGAGGTAAATCTTGTGAATGGAATTGCATTGCTTGAGTGGACACTATCCAAGTGATGCACTTGATTTTGTGGTTTTACTTAGCAAGAAAAATAAAATAGGGCATATATTGTATGTCGTTGATTGAAATGTACCTTGGAAGCATCCAACTAAAGAATCTCTTCCATTGAAGTAGACTACAAATTAGATTGCTTTGCCTCTTATGAGGCAATTTGCTTAGGGATAATTCTTGCAGATCTAGGCTTTCCATCACAAATGGGGACTATACTTAAATCTGAGAATCAAATTTGTATGGCCATCAAAATGAACCAAATATTTCATGTTTGCAGCAAGCATGTAGAATTATAGTACCGTTATGTTCATGAGCTAATAGAACATGACATTGTGGAGCTAGACTATTTCCACAAGAGGAAAATTGCATTCACATATTCAATAAAGAACTTGGAAAAGTGAAGCTCAACAGGAATCTTTGACAGATGGGCATAGGACTCAAGCCTACTTGACTTATCACTTGATAGACATTGAGAAGGGGTGTTAGTATATGATCTATATGTATCCCTCATGATTGTATGTTGTATTTGACATTTTGTAATGCCCCTATTATGAGAAGAATCCAATTGTGCATCAGACAATCGATGGCAGTCCAAATGTGCATGTTGGATGAAGGTTGAATTCGACTATCCATGGTATTTTGAAGAAAGGGAGTTACTAAGCTCCCCAATTCTGGGATCTTGGTTAGCGGTTAGCACCCCTAATTGGAAACAATAAAGGGAATATTCCATGGAGTAATCCTTTTTGGACTCAAAAATCAATCATATTTATTAGTTTGGTTGAATCGACCCAAGCTGTGTATGGGGATTAGATGGGCGGTGGCCACCCACGTTCTATGGTTCGTGTTTTTTCATCGAAAGAAGGTTACACCTATCCATTGGCCTATATATACATGACATGCACTAACAGAGACATTAAATTGTTCTAGCATACCTCTACCTTGTAACTTCCTATCTCGAGTTGTCTAGATCACCATTTAGGCTTCATCTTGAAGCATTGGTGGACAAGACCATCATCATGGTACTTGATGTTAGTAGTTACTTTTCTCAAATATTTCTATGTTTCTTCTCTTCTTTGCTATTGGTCCTATGTTCTCTTGCATACCCACTTTGTTACAATCTTTCTTAAGTATAACTCTCAAAGCCCAACCTCCTCCCTTAGTACCTTTTCACGCGATAGAGTGCCTAAGCACCTTCCCTCAAGCCCATTTGGTGCACATGACCTGGATGCGATCCGTCAACCTTGCCCAAGCCTACATCCCAGCTCAGATACTAGTGTTGTATTTATAGCCAACTTAAACTCACGATCTTGTGCCTAGGATTTTGATGGACAAACCACTTTCCCCAAAATAAAGGGTTAACTAATCCTTCCTAATCCTCCATCTTACGATGTAGTTCAACCATCTCCTATCTATCAAGGGTGTGGCCCAACCCTCTGCAACCTATCAATTTATGAAACCTAATGCATACCTTTCTTCAACGAGGGTGAGGGAATCATCCATTTATGTTTAATGGTCTTCCTTCTTTTCTTTTAAATTTTTATATGATTATGGCATACATTGAATTTTAATGGAGCTCTTATGTGATGTGGTAAGTATAAAGGAGTTTCATATGTTAGCGCAAGTATGTGTTTATGCATCCTTTCAATTTCGGCAAGTTTAGATGCATACTTTGGGCATAGAAGTAAGTATGTAAATTCCCAACCATTATGCTTTTATGCTTTTATGTGTTGACCTAATTTAAAAGCCAAACATAGTTTTACATTTGTAGAAAATATTAAGCATAAAGACCTTTTTTATGGATTTTCAAGTTCCATAAAATAGATGCCATGGCTAATTCGCAAGGCCAATCACTTAAATAATAATTCAATAGATGTTTCTTTTCTTATAGTAAAAAATCTGTAATGAAAGAAGTCAAAAAGAGAAACAAAAGTGTCAATGAAAGCATACACATAGTGACATGTTAGTTTAGAACAAATCTTTCAAAATATGAAGATTTCATCGTTTTTTGAAGTATTCATTTCTTTTATTAATATTGTTTTCAATTTAGGCTAGGTAGTCTGATGGGTGGATATGTGCTCTCCCTTTGCCTGGGTAGTATAGACTAATTATTCTTATGGCATCCTTGCTATCTTGATTGGATTATTCGAGTTTTAGTTTATCTAACACAAGTGTTTCCCGTTCGTAAAGTGCAAAGTCAACCCTGTTGAAATATCCAAAGAAATCATGGGACGAGAAAACAAAAATAGGGATTTTCAAAGATAATCTATGTCAAGAGACTAGGTAGGAATGGCTATGCATGAATAATATAAGTTTCTTGCAATTTGTATGGAAATTTATTTGTTTTTTGGATCAATGACAACCCCTTTAATGTCATTATATAAATAATTTTTGATACCCAAAGCTAGGAATCCACTACCTTCATTGTGTTTAATATGCAAACAATCAAGAAGATTGAAAATAATGTCAAGATTCCAAATTAATATGGGATCCCTCAATTTTGGAGAAAAAAATCATCATCTAGAATAAAGCATATTTCTTGAAGTAGGTTTTGGGGTATCTCAAGGTTCTTGACTTTTTTCTTGTTTTAGTTTTTTGTCCTTGTTTTCTTGTAACTTTTTAAGGCTTAAAACATCTTCTATGATGACTAAGTGAAGGAGGGGTAATGATGCTTCCACTATTTCTTCTTTTGTGTTTGGCTTTTCAATAACTTTGTCTAACCCTCCACATCTTGAGCATCATTGGTGTTTTCCTCTCTAAGAACTGAGAATTGATTTGCTCTAGAGTAGAGGAAATGTTGATGAAATTTTACGTAGGTGGAGATTTGAACTTCTTGGTCTTTGTCCTTTTCAACCTCTCTTTAAAGGTATGCTCCTTTGATGCATGCATAAGAAAACTTTTCTATAATTAAGCTATGAAAAGACATTTTTTGACTAATAATGAGATCTATGCACATATGAATAATTTTGATTGTATTTCAATGCTTCCATCGAATACCTTTGATCTAGTTGAATCCGTGTCAATAGGATGCACCTATAATATTCTTCATGTCTATGTATTCACGCTTCAACATTTTCTTGTTTCATGTACTACATCAATGCTGTGAACGAGGGATGTGGAAAAGGCTTAGAAATTTTAATCAAGTTATATTATGACAAAAATCCATTTGAAATGCGTTAGATATCTTGGCTTTAGCAATTTTCAATGTTGTTCTTTTCTTCTTTCCATTTCTCAAAATCTTGATGTCTCAAAAGTTTTCTCATTTTATTTTTATTCTTTACTCTGAATTTGAAAAGAACTGGGTTTCATATACTTCCAAAACATAATGAATTTGTTTCTCTTTTTAGAAATGAAGAGAAGTTTTGGAGCCAAATGTTACTATCCTACCTTGGATAGAGTTTAAGTTAGCTAAGAGCTAAAATTTTTTGATTTATCAATATCAGTGATATCCTCAAGTGCACCAAGTTATGAGCAAATTATGAAATGGATATCAAGTTGAGTTCTCAATCTCTAGTAGATCAAAATATGCCACCTAAGTTGGGATTCTAGAGAGGTGGAGATTGATTGATAGGCACCTAACTATCTCATAGAGGCTATTGGAAACTCATTGAGAAGTCATGTGTGTGTTGCTCCTCCACTCGCTTCACCATACAAACAAAATGAACAACAAAGAGCTCTTGAGCACTTCTTAGGTTCTCTTACATTGTTATATTGCACACATAATTGACTATTCTATTTCCTCCTTTATGTGAAGATTCTAAATCTTTCACATGGACTTTTTGAGGGGAGAGAGAGAATCAGAAGGGGGATTGTGGAGCCTATTTATTTTCTATAAAATCTTTTGTGGCGGTGAAAGAATCAGGCACACATGGTTTCAATAAGATAATATCTACTTATTATTACCAAGAGGAGGCTCACGGTAACCCCCATTCAATCTACGCTTGAGGGTAGGATCTTAAGCTTTGTTAAGTTTGCATGTACAAGCCAGGCATAACAATCCAAGTATCTTCATTTTAGACATCTTGAGTTAACTCTAGTTGGAGGCTTCTTGCATTGTTTAGAGAAGTCAACACAAAGAAAGAGAATGGATGAGTGATCGAGAAAAGATTGTGCATGAGGGAATACATGAGAGAGTGAGAGAAGCTAAATTTGAGATAGAGAGAGAGAGAGAGTATAAGAGTGTATGATTGAAAGTGACAACATAAAACAAGAGTGAGAAAAGAGACAAATAAGTGAACAAAATTGTGAAGAAAATTATGTAATAATCATAATACTCAAATTTCCAAGTTAATTTCATGATTTGAATTAAAGATGTAGTCGTTATATTTTTTCTTATTTTAAATTTCATTAGTATACACATAATTATCTATTCAAGTATTATTATTTTTTAACTCAAGTATTATTTTATTCATGAATAATTACTAAATTATACAAAGAACCCATATTAGTTGACTCGAGTGCTAAATGACACTTCAACATATACAAGCAACTTTGAATAATTTAAGACTTTCGATTCCAATTAATTTTTTATTGAAACTACTTAAATTGAAAATATTTGGATTTAAAAAACAACTTTGTAGATATATATATATATATATATATATATATATATATATATATATATATATATATATATATATATATATATATATATATATATATATATATATATATATATATATATATGTGTGTATATGTATATATATATGTGTGTGTGTGTGTGTGTTCGTGTGTGTGTACATACATACATACATGTATACATATATACATTCATACATACACATACACAAACACATGTGTGTGTGTATATATATATATATATATGGATATATATATATATATATATATATATATATATATATATATATATATATATATATATATATATATAGTTATTTATTTATTTATCTATATATGTATTAGTCTATTTAGTATTTATCTAATTATTTGTATCTTTACTTATTTATCTATTTTCGTATCTATTCATCTAATAACTATTTAATATTCTTCATTTTTATTTAGGTTATGTTTTATTGGAAACCAATATGTGAATTGATTGATCGCTATAAAAAGAAACGATTATGAATTTACATGGATCTACAAGTCAAAATTATTAAGACTTTGATTAATTCTGAGAAACATGTATTTATTCTTCATCTTTCATGTTTCATCTATCTTGGTGATAAAAGTAGTTGCTTTAGTTCAATTTGAGCTTTAGCATGAGTTTTCATGATTGAAAGCTCATGATAAATTAGTTTATAATTTCGAAGAACAACACGTACTAGACTTTAGATCATACATGCATACATACATACATACATATACACACATACAACACACACACACACATACACACATAGTAGACCTTAGATCATACATACATACATTCATACATACACATACATACACACACATATATATATTTCTCTCTTTAAATATATATATCTAGTTATTTATATATAAACTTATATATGTATTAGTCTATTAAGATTCATCTAATTATCCATATTTTTATTTATGTATCTATTTATCTAATAACTATTTATTATTCTTTCTTTTTATTTACGTTATGCTTCATTGAAAGCTAATATGCGAATTGATTGATTGTTATCCAAAGAAACGGTTATGAATTTACAATTCCTGGAGAGACACGGGGGGATGGAAGGCATGAGAAGAAAGGAAACGGTCTGATATTTGTGCATTATGGAAAGACTAGTTTTGACGGGTCCATGCAAAGAATCTCTAGGAATTAAGCCCTCATGGTTTGGTTTTCTTTGGAAATTTTATTTGCAGAGACAGAGCGGGACAGAAGGCATGAGAAGAAAGGGAAGCTTCTCTCGCTCTCTCGCGTCCGGATCCTGGCACAAATGTGCCAAGAGAAATGGAATTTTTATTTAACATTCCAGAGCGTCGCTTATGCGACGCTCTAGAACACAGGACGTCGCTTATGCAATGCTAAAACATTGCAGCTAGTTTTCCAACATCACAAATAATGTCGGTAGCATACTTTTAGCATTGCTTATCATCGCTTATGCAATGAAGGCTCGTAAAAAAAAACCAAAAAGAGGACTGTTGCTTATGTGACGCTAGCGTCACATAAGCGACAAATCCTGTTTTTTTTCAATTTGGGGGTGTCGCTACACCCCGTATTTCTTGTAGTGCCTACTAATCTCTTTTAACCAATAAAAAACATGTAAAAAAGTGAGGTCCAATCACATCAAGAGGTAACCTTTTTCTTCTCTAATCATTTTTTCCCATTATAAGACATGCCTCTATGCCTCCAACTTGTGTTAATCATCCTCCTTTGATTTATGATGAGGTGGAAGGTGAAATTCGGGGCATGTTCCCACACTCTTGAGCTTGAAATGCTTTCTAACTTCCAACTATATTAACTCTTGAAGTTATCAAAATCACTTGAGCTTTTGAACAAGTTTTGAAAACATGCCTTCAATGCTTTCTTGAAATTTCATGAATCATTTATCTTGGCTACACTAAGTACTTAATCTAATACAAGTTAAGCTCATCAAGGTAACCATGCTAAAGAACTCTTGATTTATTATATCATAGTATAAAAGCATCAATGAATAGTCAAAACCATATGTTGATGTCTAATGAAATTTTTATAAACGTGCTTTGTGAACTTTGACTGTTATCGTACTATAGTTTTCACACACATTTATTATTGACCACAACAAGAACATATCTTCTATGTTCAAGAACATTTTATGCTTAGGCATAGAGTCTCAACCAAAAAGAGAGGCCCTTTTTTGGTTAGATGCGGATAAAGTATTTGTATTAAATATGTAGTACAATTGTAACAAGGAGTATCATATATGTAGCTACATATATAAACTTTAGATGTGCGTGTGTGTGTGTGTTGTGTGTGTGTATGGATGTGTATGTATGTATGTACATATATATGTGTGTGTGTGTGTTGTGTGTCTGTATGGATGTGTATGTATGTACACATAAATGATCTAAGCTCTACCGATGTTCTTTGAAATCATAGACTATTTTATCAAGAGCTTTTACTAATCCAACTCATGCTAATGATCAAATTTAACCAAAACAACTACTTAAATCAACAAGTTTGATGAACCATGAAAGACTAAAACTAAACACACGTTTTTAAAAATTGTAAAAATGAAATCACACAAAAGTACTCAAAGAATAGAAAGAGACAAGAGACATGACACCAGTTTTGGTACACTCTCCCCCCACAAACTTTGACGAACAATTCTATCAGAGCATGTGTATTTATAGGTATTTTACATTATGTCTTGAATAGAAGATAAATGAGGGCAACGCCTCAAAAAGGGTGCTTTTTACAAAAGTCCACTTTATTTACAAAATCATAATCTACTATTTTTACAAAAACATTGATTTCTAAAAGGATCTATTATTTTTACAAAAAATAACTAAAATACTATCTTCTAAATATTTTTCTAAATATCTCCAAAAATACTTGAATAAGTCCATGCACTTTCATGAGTCTTCACTTTCCAAATCAAAACACAAATCACATTAAAACCCTCAAGACATTAAAATTCATAAAGCATTCCATTATTCCATAAAGTATAACATGGACCATGTAAGGTATTGTAAGGAAACGGAGTTACCTAGGTCCCCAGTTGTGGGATCCTGATAGTGGTGCACAACCATGATTGAATGATAGTGAAGGGAAGATTCAATGGAATATTATTTTTGAACTCAAAAATCAATCATATGTGTTAGTTTGGTTGAACTCACCTAAGCCAAGTATGTGAATTATAAAATAGATGGCCACCGATGTTCTACCACCCATGTTTTGTTTTCTGTAGAAACTGACATCGTCATGATTTGGAGCTAAAGCTTGAAAATCAAATGGGAAACACTAACTCAAAATGTAGTTAAAGGTATGTATAAACCAAACGAAATGGCTAGTTGTGCTAAATTTGGAGGTTGGAGTTAGAAGATGGAAGGGATCGAATTAAAGTGATGAGAAGTGAAAGTCAAACCAAACTTATATAAAGAATCTAATAGGCTCTGCTGATTTCTTTCTTTGAATGATGTATTCAATAAAAGTTGGATCTTGCATGATATTGTGCTTATGTTTGTTTTTAATTGATCATATTTCTTATCTATGCGATCTGGATTGCATCTGAGGCATTGATCGCTCATTTTTTTAAAGAGGAAGTTATTGGTCTTTCATTTCACAGTGTATATTGAAAGTGATGTAAAACTCGTCGCATGTATTATTTGCACCTGCACAAGAATGTTAGTTTATGGGAGTGTACGTATAAATATTTTGTGTGCAAAGTGCTCATTCATGTATGCCTGTATGACGCGAACATGTGCATATTTATGTGTGCATTCTTTCTTATGTAATAGGAATCATGTGAAAAATGAGAGATGGCATCTTGAGCTAAATTCATGGAGAGACACAGGGGTATGGAAGGCATGATAAGAAAGGGAAGGGTCTGCTATTGGTGCATAAGGGAAAGATTGGTTTTGGGGGGGACATGCAAAGAATCTCTGGGAATTAAGTCCTCATGGTTTGGTTTTCTTTGGACATTTTATATGCAAAGACACAGCGGGACAGAAGGCATGAGAAGAAAGGGAAGCTTCTCCTATTGGTGCATCAGGGAAAGATTGGTTTTGGGGGACAGGTATAGAAACTCTGGGAATTCAGTCCTCATGGTTTGGTTTTCTCTAGACAATTTATTTGCAGAGACATAGGGGCATGAGAAGAAAGGGAAGGGTCTTCTATCTCTGCATTAGGGAAAGATTGTTTTTTTTTTCCTTTTTTTTTTTCGGGTGGAGGGGGGGGGGGGGGGGACATGTAGAGAAGCCGTAGGATTTAAGTCCTCATGGATTGGTTTTCTTTGGACATTTTATTTGTACACACAGAGGCGGACGGAAGGCAAGAGGAGGTTAGAAGCTCCCAATATGATTCTTCCATAGCTTCAGTGGAAATGACATCTAAATAGAGAACCGTGCAAATTCTTCCCTTGAACAAACAGAGAATTGCTTTACATATGGTATGCCGATACCCAAACTTCCATCATGAGTCGTTGCCTCACTCACTAAATCTTGTAAACCCTTGTAAACCATCCTTTTGAATGTCTAAATCTTTTTTTCAATGCCCAACATTTTGTACTATACTGAGTTGTACATTTCGTGGAAAAACTTTTCTTTTCTTTTAGTTTAAATTCATATTGTTTCTTTTTTTGGTCCTGAAATTTATATCTGCATCATGCGATCTACCTGAAACTTTGTTGAATGAGCTCATAAGCATTCGTACATAATTTCAAAGTGTAGCATTGGTGTTGTAGTTCGTGTTCAATATTGCGACCAATTGCATAAATGTGATGCTTCATGGATTGCTTCAAGGGACAACACATCGAACAAAAAGGTCTGCTTGTCAACGTTAGAAACAAATCGCCCCTCAATCTAACCACCCCATTCAAGGTTTCTCCCAAAAACTGTAATCCTTTGAACAATAACGATGATGGAGGTATCGACAGAGGAAGGAATAGGAAACTTCAATAAATGAAACAAGGAGAGGTTTAGAGTTCAACCCTCAGACCAGACATCTCATGGCTTTCGATAGGTTAAACTAGTTGTAACCCAACCTACCAATTGTAACCCTGTCTAACCCCTCCTTTGTGGGATAGAGGGGGGGTTAGGCAGGTACTATGCCCATCACCTGCGCAGTTGTACTTTGAAAGCTAAAGTTGGGGGAGTAGGCGCCTTTCAAACCTCCTTAAAAAACAAAAATGAATATGTAAAATCAACTCTCTTTTCATTGAATAAGCAAATGTTGGAGTTGATTTGGGAAAAAAATATAAACTTCAAGTTTAAGAGTACAAGTTTGAATCGCATGCTCATGTTACTCCGATCATTAAAGAATAACAAACTTCAAAAAAGGAAGAGGGCTTCTTTTACTTTGCTTACCCTTGATCTATATTGAAAGTATTTTGAAGAAAGTTATAATGTGCCATCTATATAATAAAGTGACTATTGGAACTTAATCATGGCCTTTGGTTTGCTTTGACCCTCCTTTCTAAGTACTCCTTGACATCGCATCTTTCCATTTGCCTATATATACATGAGTTTTGCACTATTCTAGACATAGAGTTGAGCCAAAATACCTCTAGCTTGTAACTCCCTATCTAGAGTTGTTTAGATCACCATTTAAGATCTACCTTGAGACCACATGGGTGTACAAAACTATCATCTTTGTACTTGCTATTGTAGTGAATTCTTTTCAAATTCTACTATATTCTCTATCTTCTTTGTTATTGCTCTTATGTTCTCTTCTCTAACTGATTTCCTACATGGTTTCAAAGCTTGTAGGATTCTATTACTAGAGGGGATTAGTGTCACTCTAGTCTAGGATGATGTTCATGTCAAGAATCTCTCACTCTTTTTTTTATAGTTTTCTCCTCATTTTGGTCAATTTCAAACCTAGTGTCCTGCATAGTTAAAAAATTGGTTTTAGGTCGATTTTTGAATTATCTAAGAGGCTCCAAAAATTGTGAAAAAAATTGGTATATCGATTATATCTAAGCTCCTCAAGCTTGATCACTCCTTGACTTGCAGAAAATTGAGCATAAAACTACGAAATTGATTGTTTATAGTACAAACGTAGTGATAAAAATCACTATTGGGCACTTATTGGAATTATTGAGCTTTGATTATTTGACACTTCTAAAAAATGTGGTTCAATATCACTCGCCCTCACACACACTTCTCTTTACATGCTCCCTCTTCTTTTGTACCTACTTTAACCTCCTCATCTAGCCTAGCGTTGGCCTTACACGTTGCAAACACTCCCCTCCCTTGCATCTCTCATCCATGATATATAGACTCTTGTTGTCAGAAGTAGTTAATGTAGATCTCTAAGAGGTATAAGGCTAGGGTTTTCTTGTTGACTTGAATGCATCAATCTAGATAAGCTTCAAATTTGGGCTAGAACTATGAAGGGAGTGTCCTATTGCATGTATTTGTAGTGAGATAGATATAGCATTTGCTCACATGCAAATAGTTGCAACATGTGTGTGGGCTTGGAAATGAACACTTTGGAGTGGTACTCCCAAAAACCTGTAGTAAATATTTCTTCAAATGGTTGTTTGTAATAGTTTGGGAGGTACCTAAGATGAAAATTCCAAGCATAGCAAATTTTCCTAGATCGCATTGTGCTCATGTCATAAACTAAGTCCACATTTCCATGCTCGATTTGTGATGTTGAGATCTGTGATGATTTAATCTTCCTAAATAGCTTGAAATTGGTTTGCATCAAGTCAAAAATCTTGATTCTCATGCATGCCCATCGGTTTGCTACGAGGTATGAATAATTGATTCACTCCTCGCATTATCTATCATTTCGCACTTTAATTGTGAATTTTGGCCATTTTTGTCCTCTAGGAACTAGACTATGGCACGCATTCTATATAACATGAAGAGGTTCCTTCATCCAAGTTTGCATCATTTTTTGATATTCTTCTAGGATTTACACCTACCAACTAGGTTGGAAAATAGTTCCATTGTGCACCTCGGGAGGTAAATCTTCTGAATGGAATTGCATTGCATGAGTGGACACTATCCAAGTGATGCACTTGATTTTGTGGTTTTACTTAGCAAGAAAAATAAAATAGGGCATGTATTGTATGTCGTTGATTGAAATGTACCTTGGAAGCAGCCAACTCAAGAATCTCTTCCATTGAAGTAGACTACAAATTAGATTGCTTTATATGGTAGACTACAAAAGGATCTTGTTATAAATGACCTCACCATATAGATACTTTAGAAAATGGACATGCAATGTTCATCATAGCATTGCATGAACATAATAGAAAAATGTGAGCATTTGATGAATGTAGATTCATTTAGTAAATGGTGTCCGATGTGTGAATTCCATCCATTCTTTAAAGAAGGGTTCAATTTTTGGACCTTATGCATGCTAATTAGAATCTTTAATCAAAGATGTATATGGTTTTGGCATACACTATGTATGCATATCAATGATTGGTATCACATATGCATGGGAATATGGAACAAGAGGGAGATCATGTTTATTAAGTTAAGTTGAAATTAAGAAATGACTTCTTGATAGGAAGTCAAAAGAATAAAATTCTAATGGTATAATAATGCCATGTGGATCAATAACCATTATGCTTTTATGCTTTTATGTGTTGGCCTAATTCAAAAGCCAAACATATTTTTACATTGGTAGAAAATATTAAGCATAAAGACCTTTTTTATGGATTTTCAAGTTCCATAAAATAGATGGCATGGCTAATTCGCAAGACCAATCACTTAAATAATAATTCAATAGATGTTTCTTTTCTTATAGTAAAAAATCTGTAATGAAAGAAGTTAAAAAGAGAAACAAAAGAGTCAATGAAATCATACACATAGTGACATGTTAGTTTAGAAAAAATCTTTCAAAATATGAAGATTTCATCTTTTTTTGAAGTATTCATTTCTTTTATTAATATTGTTTTCAATTTCGGCTAGGTAGTCTAATGGGTGGATATGTGCTCTCCCTTTGCCTAGGTAGTATAGACTAATTATTCTTATGGCATCCTTGCTATCTTGATTGGATTATTCGAGTTTTATTTTATTTAACACAAGTGTTTCCCGTTCGTAAAGTGCAAAGTCAACCATGTTGAAATATCCAAAGAAATCATGGGACGAGAAAACGAAAATATGGATTTTCAAAGATAACCTATGTCAAGAGACTAGGTAGGAATGGCTATGCATAAAAATTAAGTTTCTTGCAATTTGTATGGCAATGTATTTGTTTTTTGGATCAATGACAACCCCTTTAATGTCATTATATAAATAATTTTTGATACCCAAAGCTAGGAATCCACTAACTTCATTGTGTTTAATATGCAAACAATCAGGAAGATTGAAAATAATGTCAAGATTCCATATTAATATGGGATCCCTAAATTTTGGAGAAAAAAATCATCATCTAGAACAAAGCCTATTTCTTGAAGTAGGTTTGGGGTATCTCAAGGTTCTTGACTTTTTTCTTGTTTTAGTTTTTTGTCATTGTTTTCTTTTAACTTTTTAAGGCTTAAAACATCTTCTATGATGACTAAGTGGAGAAGGGGTAATGATGCTTCCACTATTTCTTCTTTTGTGTTTGGCTTTTCAATAACTTTGTCTAACCCTCCACATCTTGAGCATCATTGGTGTTTTCCTCTCTAAGAACTGAAAATTGATTTGCTCTAGAGTAGAGGAAATGTTGATGAAATTTTACGTAGATGGAGATTTGAACTTCTTGGTCTTTGTCCTTTTCAACCTCTCTTTAAAGGTATGCTCCTTTGATGCATGCATAAGAAAACTTTTCTATAATTAAGCTATGAAAAGACATTTTATGAATAATAATGAGATCTATGCACATATGAATAATTTTGATTGTATCTCAATGCTTCCATCTAATACCTTTGATCTAGTTGAATCCGTGTCAATAGGATGCACCTTTAATATTCTTCATGTCTATGTATTCACGCTTCAACATTTTCTTGTTTCATGTACAACATCAATGCTGTGAACGAGGGATGTGCAAAAGGCTTAGAAATTTTAATCAAGTTATATTATGACAAAAATCCATTTGAAATGCGTTAGATATCTTGGCTTTAGCAATTTTCAATGTTGTTCTCTTCTTCTTTCCATTTCTCAAAATCTTGATGTCTCAAAAGTTTTCTCATTTTATTTTTATTGTTTACTTTGAATTTGAAAAGAATTGGGTTTCATATACTTCCAAAACATAATGAATTTGTTTCTCTTTTTAGAAATGAAGAAAAGTTTTGGAGCCAAATGTTACTATCCTACCTTGGATAGACTTTAAGTTAGCTAAGAGCTAAAATTTTTTGATTTATCAATATCAATGATATCCTCAAGTGCACCAAGTTATGAGCAAATTATGAAATGGATATCAAGTTGAGTTCTCAATCTCTAGTAGATCAAAATATGCCACCTAAGTTGGGATTCTAGAGAGGTGGAGATTGATTGATACGCACCTTACTATCTCATAGAGGCTATTTGAAACTCATTGAGAAGTTATGTGTGTGTTGCTCCTCCATTCGCTTCACCATACAAACAAAATGAACAACAAAGAGCTCTTGAGCACTTCTTAGGTTCTCTTACATTGTTATATTGCACACATAATTGACTATTCTATTTCCTCCTTTATGTGAAGATTCTAAATCTTTCACATGGACTTTTTGAGGGGAGAGAGAGAATCAGAAGGGGGATTGTGGAGCCTATTTATTTTCTATAAAATCTCTTGTGGCGGTGAAAGAATCAGGCACACATCGTTTCAATCAGATAATATCTACTTATTATCACCAAGAGGAGGCTCACGGTAACCCCCATTCAATCTGTGCTTGAGGGTAGGATCTTAAGCTTAGTGTATGTACAAGCCAAGCATAACAATCCAAGTATCTTCATTTTAGACATCTTGAGTTAACTCTAGTTGGAGGCTTCTAGCATTGTTTAGAGAAGTCAACACAAAGAAAGAGAATGGGTGAGTGATCGAGAAAAGATTGTGCATGAGGGAATACATGAGAGAGTGAGAGAAGCTAAATTTGAGATAGAGAGAGAGAGAGAGAGTATAAGAGTGTATGATTGAAAGTGACAATATAAAAAAAGAGTGAGACAAGAGACAAATAAGTGAACAAAATTGTGAAGAAAATTATGTAATAATCATAATACTCAAATTTCCAAGTTAATTTCATGATTTGAATTAAATATGTAGTCGTTATATTTTTTCTTATTTTAAATTTCATTAGTATACACATAATTTTCTATTCAAGTATTATTATCTTTTAACTCAAGTATTATTTTATTCATGAATAATTACTAAATTATACAAAGAACCCATATTAGTTGACTCGAGTGCTAAATGACACTTCAACATATACAAGCAACTTTGAATAATTTAAGACTTTTAATTCCAATTAATGTTTTATTGAAACTATTTAAATTGCAAATATTTGGATTTTAAAATCAACTTTGTAATATATATATATATATATATATATATATATATATATATATATATATATATATATATATATATATATATATATATATATATATATATATATATATATATATATATATATATATATATATACGTGTGTGTGTGTGTGTGTGTGTTTGTGTGTGTGTACATACATACATACATATATACATATATACATTCATACATACACATACACAAACACATATGTGTATATATATATATATATATATATATATATATATATATATATATATATATATATATATATATATATATATATATATATATATATTTATATATATATATCTCTCTAGTTATTTATTTATTTATCTATATATGTATTAGTCTTTTAAGTATTTATCTACTTATTTGTATCTTTACTTATTTATCTATTTTCGTATCTATTCATCTAATAACTATTTAATATTCTTTATTTTTATTTAGGTTATGTTTTATTCGAAACCAGTATGTGAATTGATTGATCGTTATAAAAAGAAACGATTATGAATTTACATGGATCTACAAGTCAAATTATTAAGACTTTGATTAATTCTGAGAAACATGTATTTATTCTTCATCTTTCATGTTTCATCTATCTTGGTGATAAAAGTAGTTGCTTTAGTTCAATTTGAGCTTTAGCATGAGTTTTCATGATTAAAAGCCCATGATAAAATAGTTTATAATTTCGAAGAACAACAGGTACTAGACTTTAGATCATACATGCATACATACATACATACATATACACACATACAACACACACACACACACACATACACACATAGTAGACCTTACATCATACATACATACATTCATACATACACATACATACACACACATATATAATTTCTCTCTTTAAATATATATATCTAGTTATTTATATATAAATTTATCTATGTATTAGTCTATTAAGATTCATTTAATTATTCATATTTTTATTTATGTATCTATTTATCTAATAACCATTTATTATTCTTTCTTTTTATTTATGTTATGCTTCATTGAAAGCTAATATGCGAATTGATTGATTGTTATCCAAAGAGACGGTTATGAATTTACATGGATCTACAAGTTACAATTATTAAGACTTTTGATTAATTTTTTAAAACGTGTGTTTAGTTTAAATCTTTCATGGTTCATCAAACTTGTTGATTTAAGTAGTTGTTTTGGTTAAATTTGATAATTAGCATGAGTTGGATTAGTAAAAGCTCTTGATAAAATAGTCTATGATTTCAAAGAACATCGGTAGAGCTTAGATCATTTATGTGTACATACATACACATCCATACAGACACACAACACACACACACACATATATATGTACATACATACATACACATCCATACACACACACAACACACACACACACACATCTAAAGTTTATATATGTAGCTACATATATGAATCTCCTTGTTACAATTGTACTACATATTTAATACACATATACTTTATGCGCATCTAACCAAAGAAGGGCCTCTCTTTTTGGTTGAGACTCTATGCCTAAGCATAAATTGTTGTTGAAAATAGAAGATATGTTCTTGTTGTGGTCAATAATGAGTGTGTGTGAAAACTATAGTACAATAACAGTCAAAGGTCACAAAGCACGTGTATATAAAAATTTCATTAGACATCAACATATGGTCTTGACTATTCATTGATGCTTTTATACTATGATATAATAAATCAAGATTTCTTTAGCATGGTTACCTTGATGAGCTTAATTTCTATTAGATTAAGTACTTAGTGTAGCCAAGATAAATGATTCATGAAATTTCAACAAAGCATTGAAGGCATGTTTTCGAAACTTGTTCAAAAGCTCAAGTGATTTTGATAACTTCAAGAGTTAATATTGTTGGAAGTTAGAAAGCATTTCAAGCTAAAGAGGGGAACATGCCCCAAATTTCACCTTCCACCTCGTCATAAATCAAAGGAGGATGATTAACACAAGTTGGAGGCATAGAGGCATGTCTTATAATGGGAAAAAATGATTAGAGAAGAAAAAGGTTACCTCTTGATCTGATTGGACCTCACTTTTTTACATGTTTTTCATTGGTTAAAAGAGATTAGTAGGCACTACAAGAAATAGGCGGTGTAGTGACACCCCCAAATTAAAAAAAAACAGGATTTGTCACTTATGTGACGCTAGCGTCACAGAACCAACGGTCCTCTTTTTGGTTTTTTTTTACGAGCCTTCATCGCATAAGCGATGCTAAAAGTATGCGTCGCTAACTACTGACATTATTTGTGATGTTGGCAAACTAGCTGCAATGTTGTAGCGTTGCATAAGCGACGTCCTGTGTTCCAGAGTGTCGCATAAGCGACGCTCTGGAATGTTAAATTAAGATTCCATTTCTCTTGGCACATTTGTGCCAGGATTTGGATATGAGAGAGCGAGAGAGCGAGAGAGAGAGAGAGAGAGAGAGAGAGAGAGAGAGAGAGAGAGAGAGAGGAGAGAGAGAGCAAGAGAGAGAGAGAGAGAGAGAGAGAGAGAGCAAGAGAGAAAAAGATATCTATCATTGAAGCGAGGTATGCATGCACACAGAGACACATACACACACATACATATGCATATACACACACATATACACACATAGACACACACGCACACATACACATACACACACACACATATATACACACACATATACACACATACACACATAATGATGCATACACACATATATACATGCATACACAGACACATACATGCACACACACATATATGCATACACACACATATGCATACATAATGCATACATACGCATACCTATTGCATACACACACATATGCATACATAATGCATACACACACATACAGACACATATGCATATATACATGCAGACACATATGGACATAGACACATACACACACACACAGACACATACACACACATAAAAACATACACACTCATAGACACACACACATACACATAGACACACACACATACACACACACATATACACACACATAGACACATACACAGATAATGATGCATACACACATACACACACATATACACACACACATACACACATACACATACACACACATACATGCATACACACACAGATAGAGAGACATCCACACACATACACATACACGCATACATATGCATACATAATGCATATTCATATGCATACATACATACTTACATGCATACACACACATATGCATACATAATGTACATGCATACATACACATACATAATGCAAACACACACATATGCATACATAATGCACATGCATACATACACATACATAATGCATACACACACATATGCATACCTAATGCATACATAATGCATACACAAACATACACACACATATGCATACCTACATGCATACACATACACACATAGACACATACACACACATAGACACATACACACACATAAACACATACACACTCATAGACACACACACATACACATATACACACACACATACACATAGACACACACACATACACACACACATATACACGAATGCATACACACATATTGATGCATACACACACATACACATGCATACACACATACACACACACACACATACACACACATATACACACACACACATAGAGAGACATACACACACATACACATACATGCATACATATGCATACATATGCATACATAATGCATATGCATATGCCTACATACATACTTACATGCATACACACACATACGCATACATAATGCACATTCATACATACACACATAATGCATACACACACATATGCATACATAATGCATACACACACATAAACACACATATGCATACATACATGCATACACATACACACATACACACATAGAAACATACACACACATAGACACGTACACACACATAAACACAGACACACTCATAGATGCACACACATACACATAAACACACACACATACACACACACATATACACACACACATACACACATAGACACATACATACATAATGATGCATAAACACACATACACATGCATACACACACACATACATGCACACTGATACACACACATACACACATACACACACATATATGCATACACACACATAGAGAGACATACACACACATACACATACATGCATACATGTGCATACATAATGCATATGCATATGCATACATACATACTTACATGCATACACACACATATGCATACATAATGCACATGCATACATACACATACTTAATGCATACACACACATATGCATACATAATGCATACACACACATATGCATACATAATGCACATGCATATGCATACATACATGCATACACATACACACATAGACACATAGACACATACACACACATTGAAGCATACACACACATAAACACATACACACTCATAGACACATACACACTTACACACACACATCCATACACATTTACACACAAACATACACATGCACACCGACACATATATATATAGATACACACGTATATACACACATAGACACACACACACATACACACATAGTCACACACACATACACATACACACAAATATACACACACACATAGACACCCACACTTACACACATGCACACACACATCCACACACGTTTACACACACACACATATACACATGCATACACACACACACACACATAAATATATATATATATATATATATATATATATATATATATATATATATATATATATATATATATATATATACACACATATGCACATACACACATACATGCATATGCATATATAATGCACATGCATACACACATACACATACACTCATAGACACACACACACATATACACACACACATACACACACATAGAGAGACATACACACATATACACATACATGCATACATAATGCATATACATATGCATACATAATGGATATACATATGCATACATACATACTTACATGCATACACACACATATGCATACATAATGCACATGAATATGCATAGATACATGCATACACATAGACACACATAGACACATACACACACATATGCATACATAATGCACATGCATACACATACACACACATAGACAGGGGAATTAGAATATAAATAACACCAATGTATACACATGAGTAGAATGGAGTAGCCAAAAGGAGAAATAAAACCATTGTGGAGGTAGTCACGTCCATGCTGAATGAGAAGAATATACAAAATATAATATGGGAAGAGCCAAGATCCACTACCACCTACCTCATAAAGAGGTTTTTATCAAAGCCTTTGGAAGGTATGAAACCTTATGAGGCTTGCCAAATAGGAAGACCAAGCTTGGATCCTTGCAATATATTTTGGTGCATTGCATATGCACAAATCAAATATAAGGTAAAGTTGATCCTAAGGTATGAAAATATTTCTTTATAGGCTATGACCTGGATCAAACGGGTTATAGGCTATATAACCCTGAAAGTTCTTAAAAGCACATTATTCATAGAATTGAAATTTTCATGGTGCTATTAGATAACATTTGATTAAAAAAAAATGATAATACAGAAATTAAATGAAATAGTGCTTGCAAGCACGTTTATTATGAGGAATGAGAGGGCGGGATGGATTTAGGGACAAGTAAGTAGTCTATATGATACTTATGAAGATTAATAAAATTTGAAATTGAAATCATTTCAATCCTATCCTCAACCTATAATTTGAGAACCCAATCGAAATGAAAGATACTAACCCTACTCTACTATCAATGACACACTACTTAAGTTATGAAGGATAGAAAAAAATATAGAAAAATCGGATGAGCTTGATAAATAAAATGGACTTCAATATAATGCTCTATGAGCATGAAGAATCCATAAGAAGAGGATGGACACTCTTAGGAATTGGCTAGAGTTAATAATCATAATTGGAGTCAAGTGACACCGTTCTTATATGCAATAGAGGGAAAACCTCCTTCCATGTGGGATATGTGTGCGAGCATGAAAATGAAATGAGCTTTGGACCAAAGGCTGAAGCATGAATATCTCAAAGCTTAGGATCATTGGGTATTACTTTCCCTATGTAGGATTTTTTCCCCTTTTTTTTGCTTGGATAGCACTTTGTTAATATTTTTTCCACAGAATGATGAGAATAACTTATAGTTGCATATCCAAAAAAGAAGTTTTAATGTACAGATACCCTATTGTTGGAACTCGAACTCACAACCTCTTGGGTAGGGGTATGATGGGCTAACCACTAGCCCCAAAAGCCATGGATGAGGATTACATGTTAATATTTTCTCTTAATATATGGTTCAACCATCTCCTCCTAAGGTTATGCGACATTCATTCCCCCTTAGAGTGAGCATAGTCTTCACTACTCACTTATGGACCCTTCTATTCAACTTGGAACCTTGCCTATTTTTGAATTCCTCCATTAGCCTCCATTTGAGCCCAAAGACTTTTTTTGGACGTTTCCAGCCCACCTCTCTATGGTGCCCAAATGTCCATGCGTTTTCCTTGTTTTGACAAATTTCAGATTCAAGCAAGGTCAAGCACTTCCCAAGTGTCCACGAATCAAATTGTTCCTTGAACAAGTACATCGATTTGATGGGTACTGGATCGTTCTTTCTCGATTACAAGATGCATATATAGAGACCAAACACCATTGTTAATCAAAATAGATGTACTCGTTCTCATAAACACTAGTGATTAAAATGGGTCGAATATTTGACAAACTAAAAATAAAAATAAAAATCAGGAGGAAATGCGAGAATGTTTGACAAAAGCTACCCATGTAAAATAAAAATCAGGAGGAAATGTGAGAATGTTTGACAAAAGCTACCTTACATCTACCGGAAATGTGGTAAATATCTAGAAGATGTAGATGAAAGCCTTGCCTTGAAGAAATGTTAATCTACTAATGACCAGAATTTCAAAATCTTACCATATAATTACCTGAATTCTTGCTTAGGAACGGACGAAAAAGATGACCATGAAGCTGTAGATGAGCAATGGATGACTTTATATTTCTACTTCGAACCATTCTAATGGGAAAACATTCGAAAAGAAAAGCTAGACGTGTGCTTCCAATACAAGGGCAGGTCAGGTTTTTCGATCGGGACCTCATGGAGAGATAGATTTAGTCGAGCCGCACGTCGATGTCAAATGCGAGACGTCTCCAATGAGGATTGTAGGTCGTGGAGCTTTTGACTTTTAAGAAGACCTCCATAGCTGCCGAAGCACTTTCTCATGCTGGCGAAGCAATAAAGGGTGCAATGGGGAAGGTGACAGGCAACAATGAAGGTGGAGCCCATTAGCCTTCTGTTCTTCTTGCCATTGTATGATTTGGAAGCTTTCATTTATTCCTATAGCAGCTTTCATCGTGATTACGTCCGCCACTTACTAGCAAAGCCAATTTCTTGAGATGTATACGAAACTTTACACTGCTATCTTATCCCAAAATGGGCCACAAATTCACACCCATAACACAGAACTCCATAACACAGAACTGTTTGAACCACATAAGCACTTCAGAATTTTCTTTCAATGGATACATTCATGTATGACTAGAAAAATGATGAATAAAAATCACGAAGTATAAGTAGTTCCCAAATGAAGTTGTCTACATAAGACCTCATAAATCACTATAAAAAAGTTCCAATTTATGAGCACTCCGAGTTGAACCATTTTCTGGGAAGGAGGAACGTTTCATTTTTTCCAAAACTACAACCTTCACAGAAATGTTGATAGGGTGCCTTAAGTTTGCATAGAGAGGACATCACTTCAGATTTTTGTACGTGACGCAAAACAATCAAAATTGAGATGACCAATTGTCACCATTCCGGAGATCATGGACCATACATCTGTCATTAATAACTTTGACAACCAAGCCAATTGCAACTAATTCTAGAACTAACAACATATTTGTCCTGATTTGTAGCACATATAAAGCGTTTGACAATGTGAAAATAACTAAAATAACCACTAGTAAGAATGAGTTCACCAATTTCTTTTATAGGATAAAAGGAGTTGTTAGTGGATGTGATAATATTCCATCTATTGGCAAGCTAAAGTAAATCTAAGAAACTGCACTGCAACGTAATATCCTTGGTCTCCTTACTACTAAAGTACTCAACATTTGAGCCTACTATTGAGATACACTTCTCATGGGAAGATAGTTCATAGCTCCAAATAGTAGTAAATGCAGATTCATCATTCTAATCAAGATTAGTATACTTTTCTTTATGTGTATAAGTGTGTGCAACAACCATTCCATTAACTTTCTTGTTTGCCTCTTTTCCAGCCAATTTAGAAGAGTTGTTTATGAGAATATGATTTGTCAGAATGTTTGAAACATTGTTTCGAAATTTTGGTTTTCTTCTTGGGTTTTTCTTACTTTTTAGATTATGTAGCCTGAATAGTTTTCTGCTTACAAGTAGATGAGTTCCATTTGCCTTTTTCCTTTTGAATAGATAAGAAATCTTGATCTCCAACATGCATGACTGACCTATTTTGGTTCGATCCATCATTTTGCATCAAAATAGATGCTTAATACCTAAATTTTAAGGCATTTAAATAGCCTTTTATCATTACTCGAAGATTCAAAGCAAAATTCTGATGTGAATTTGGAAGATCATAAAGATGAGTGTGCACAAGTGAAATATTCCATAAGATTTCATCCCCTCACTCTCCATCTCCTTTCATAGGTAGTTCCCAAAAGAAGGTGTCCACATAGGACCTAAGAAATCACTATAAAAAAACTACAATTTATGAGCACTCCGAGTTCAACCATCTTCTAGGAAGGAGGAACGTTTCGTTTTTTCCAAAACTACAACCTTCACAGAAATGTTAATAGGGTGCCTCAAGTTTGGATAGAGAGGACACGACTTCAGATTTTTGTAGGTGAAGCAAACTATCAAAATTGAGATGACCAAAGCATGTGTGCAAAAACTTTGCATGTAAGACAGTTATAGGATCTTGAATTGCACATGCTTAATCATTCATATAATTTGCATAGTTAATGAGATTATATAGCCCATGACATAAAACGCAAGAAGTAATAATAGTGTCACCATTTGGGAGATCGGGGACCGTACATATGTCATCAATAAATTTGACAACCAAGCCAATTGCAACTAATTCTAGAAGTAACAACATATTTGTCCTAATTTGTAGCACATATAAAGCATTTGACAATGTGAAAAGAACTACAATCACCACTAGTGAGAATTAGTTCACCAACTTCTTTTATAGGATAAAAGGTGTTGTTAGTGGTATGATAATATTCCCTCTAGAGGCAAGCTAAAGTAAATCTAAGAAATTGTGTTGCAAGGTAATATCCTTGGTCTCCCTACTATTAAAGTACTAAACATTTGCGTTTACTATTGAGAAACACTTCTCATGGGAAGATAAGTCATAGCTTCAAATAGTAGTAAATGTCCATTCATCATTCTAATCAAGATTAGCATACTTTGTGTACAACAACCATTCCATTAACTTTCTTCTTTTCCTCTTTTGTAGCCAATTTAGAAGATTTGTTTATGAGAAGATGATTTGTCTTAGAGTATTCACACTATATATGTTAGGGAAACATCATTGAGCTTTACCCGATTTATCTACGGAGAGTGATGGCACGTTTGTTTTCTTGCTAGATCACTCATTTGCGAGCATTAGGGTTTTCCCTTATGTAGTGTTCCTTATATATTGCACTTGTTGCATTGTTGTTTTTAGGTCATTCTTGTACATTGCTTTCATGTAATAGAAGAAGAGGAAGAAGAAGAAGATCATTCTTCCTTGCCTCAATGTGTGTGTGTGCTTCTCTTTGATTGTGAGAATGATTGTGTGAATAGGAACAATATGTCCTAAATACTATAATTCTTTTTTAAAGAAATATTTCTTTTCAGGATTCGCATAAAGTTAGCAAATGAATAAGTAATAGTTGTTGCCAAAAACATTCAGTATAGGTAGATATAGTATCTCCATCTCTCCACCCAAAAGTTTTCCATGATCGACGAGTATGTAAGTGGAACTGAGGAGGAAGGAAGAACTCCTTGATCTTTTCTTAAAATCTAGTCCATGTGGTGGGGTGTTTGGTGCTATGCTGCAAAACATTCCACCATAATTGGGCCTTACCCACCAAATAATTATTAACAAATTTTACTTTTTTAGTTTAGACTACAATTCATCAAAATAAAAAGAATCAATTTTGGATAGCCATGAAAGAACAAATTGGCCATCCTTGCACCCATTGAATCATGAAAATTGGAAACTTTCTGCACCAATATTGGACTATGTGCCTTGTTCTTAAGCAATAGTAATGGCCTTCACCACCCTAAGGAGGTTATTTTTATCACTTTACAGTTGCTGAAGTGTAGGGTCACATTCATTGTGAGCATTTTGGAGCTCCTGGTACAATAGTTCCAATTGTTGCCTAGGCATTACCCCAGGTAGGGGTGATGTACCAAAATCCTTTGTATTATGGGTAGGGTCTATGGCCTCATATAGAACCAAAACCTAGGACTCGATGGATGGTTTAAATGGTTCCCAATTGATGAGCGGATACCATGAATCATCATCGGATGCAAAGAAACCACCTCTTAAGATGCACCTTGGCTGTGATACCACTATTGACCTTCGAATTCCACAGATGCATGTATGCTGAGGATAGTATAAAAATGAAATCACACAAAAGTACTCAGAGAATAGAAAGGGACAAGGGACTTGACACCAGATTCAGTACGATCTTCCCCCACATACTCTGATGGACAATTCTATCAGAGCATGTGTATTTATAGGTATTTCATGTTATGTGTTGAATAGAAGATACATGAGGGCAGCACTTCAAAAAGCATGCTTTATACAAAAGTCCACTTTATTTTCAAAATCATAATCTACTAGTTTTACAAAAACATCGATTTTGAAAATGATCGATTATTTTTACAAAAAATAACTAAAATACTATCCTCTAAATATTCTTCTAAATATCTCCAAAAATATTTGAATAAGTCCATGCACTTTCATGATTCTTCACCTGCTAAATCAAAACACAAATCACATTAAAACCCTAAGGACATTAAAACTCATATAACATTCCATTATTCCATAAAGTACAACATGGACCATGTAAGGTATTGTAAGGAAATCGAGTTACCTAGGTCCCCAATTGTGGGATCCGGGTAGTGGTGCACAACCATGATGAATGACAGTAAAGGGAATATTCAATGGAATATTTTTTGTTGAACTCAAAAATTAATCATATGTGTTAGGTTGGTTGAAATCACCTAAGTCAAATATGGGCATTATAAAAGAGATGGCCGCCAATGTTCTACCACCCATGTTTTGTTTTCTATAGAAGCTGATATCATCATGATTCAAAGCTAAAGCTTGAAAATCAAATGGGAGGCACTAACTCAAAATCTAGTTAAAGGTATGTATAAACCAAACGAAATGGCTAATTGTGCTGAGAAGATGGAAGGGATCGAATTGAAGTGATGAGAAGTGGAAATCAAACCAAACTTATATAAGGAATCTAATAGGCTCTGCTGATTTCTTTCTTTGAATGATGTATTCAATACAAAATGGATCTTGCATGATATTGTGCTTATGTTTGTTTTTAATTGAACATATTTCTTACTTATGCGATCTGGAGTTGCATCTAAGGCATTGATCTTTCATTTTTTTTAAAGAGGAAGTTATTGGTCTTTCATTTTAAAGTTTATATTGAAAGTGATGTAAAACTCGTCGCATCTATTATTTGCACCTACACAAAAATGTTAGCTTATGTGAGTGTACGTACAAATGTTTTGTGTGCAAAGTGCTCATTCATGTATGCCTATATGACGCGAACATGTGCATATTTATGTGTGTGCATTCATATTTGTACATGCGTGATGTGTGAGTGTAATATGATTATAAAAACTTTGTGCATATGTGCATTTCTGTATGTAAATACATGTGCATGTGCATAAGAATTTATGTATGTAAATACATGTGCATAAGAACTTGAAGTATGTGTGCATGAACTGCCCTTAGAATTCGGATGTGAGAGCATTCGAATCCATATGAATGTGTGTTGCGTAATTTATGTATATGCAATATTGTAAATAAATGAAGGAACATAAACTTTTGTATGTGCTTGTGTCATGCAATTTTTCTTATAAATGTGTGCTGATTCGTATGTAATAGGAATCATGTGAAAAATGAGAGATGGCTTCTTAAGCTAAAGTCATGGAGAGACACGGGGGGATGGAAGATATGAGAAGAAAGAAAAGGGTCTGATATTGGTGCATTAGGGAAAGATTGGTTTTGTGGGGGCCATCCAATGAATCTCTGGGAATTAAGCCCTCATGGTTTGGTTTTCTTTGGACATTTTATTTGCAGAGACAGAGCGGGACAGAAGGCATGAGAAGAAAGGGAAGCTTCTGCTATTGGTGCATTAGGGAAAGATTGGTTTTGGGGGACATGTAGAGAAACTCTGGGAATTCAGTCCTCATGGTTGGTTTTCTCTAGAAAATTTATTTGCAGAGACATAGGGGGACGGAAGGCATGAGCAAAAAGGGAAGGGTCTGCTATCTCTGCGTTAGGAAAGACTTTTTTTTTTTTTTTTTTTTTTTGGGGGGGGGGGGGGGGGGGGGGGGGGCGGGGAGGGGGGGGCGTGGGGGGGAGTGGGCATGTAGAAAAGCCCTAGGAATGAAGTCCTCATGGTTTGGTTTTCTTTGGACATTTTATTTGTAGAGACACAAGGGGACGAAAGGAAAGAGGAGGTTAGAAGCTCCCAATATGATTGTTCCATAGCGTCACTGGAAATGACATCTAAACAGAGAACCGTGCAAATTCTTCCCTTGAACAAACAGAGAATTGCTGTACATATGGTATACCGATACCCAAACTTCCATCATTAGTACTTGCTTGACCAACTAAAGTAGAATGATTAAAAGTTGTCAACGATCAAATTGAATCCCTTGTAAAGCATCCTTTTGAATGTATAAATCTTTTTTTCAATGCCGAACATTTTGCACTATACTGAGTTGTACATTTCGTCGAAAAACTTTACTTCTCTTTTAGTTTGAATTCATATTGTTTCTTTGTTTCGTCCTGAAATTGATATCTGGCTCATGCGATCTTCCCCAAACTTTGTTGAACGAGCCCATAAGCATTCATGCATGATTTCAAAGTGTAGCATTGGTGTTGTAGTTCGTGTTCAATATTGCGACCAATGTATAAATGTGATGCTTCATGGATTGCTTCAAGTGACAACACATCTAACAAAAAGGTCAGCTTGTCAACGTTAGAAACAAATGGCTCCTCAATCTAACCATCCCAGTCAAGGTTTCTCCCAAAAACTGTAATCCTTTGAACAATAACGATGATGGAAGTATAGACAAAGGAAGGAATAGGAAACTTTAATAAATGAAAGAAGGAGACTTACTATAAAATCTATAAACTTGGATAAGCTTTGCCCTCTTAGAGTTCAACCCTTAGACTAGACATTTCATGGCTTTGAAAAGTTTAAACTAGTTGTAACCCAACTTACTAATTGTAACCCAGTGTAACCCCTCCTTTGTGGGATAGAAGGGGGTTAGGCAGGTACTATGCCCATCACTTGTGCAGTTGTACTTCCAAAGCTTAAGTTAGGGGAGTAGGCACCTTTCAAACCTCCTTAAAAAAAAAGAATATGTAAACTCAACTCTCTTTTCATTAAATAAGAAAATGTTGGAGTTGATTTGGAAAAAAATATATAAACTTGAAGTTTAAAAGTACAAGTTTGAATTGCATGCTCATGTTACTCCGATCATTATAAAAAACCTCAAAAAAGAAAGAGAGCTACTTTTACTTTGCTAACCCTTGATCTCTCTAGACTAGGATGATCTCCATTTCAAGACTCTCTCGCTCTTTTTTTATAGTTTTCTTCTGAGTTTGGCCAATTTGAAACCTAGTGTCCTGCATAGTTAAAAAATAGGTTCTAGGTCAATTCTGAAGTATTTAAGGGGCTCCAACAATTGTGAAAATTGGTATATTCATTGTATCTAAGCTCCTCAAGCTTGAGCACTCCTTGACTTGCACAAAATTGAGCATAAAACTAGAAAATTGAGCATAAAACTACAAAATTGATTGTTAATAGTAGAGAAGTAGTGATAAAAATCAAGATTGGGCACTTATTGGAATCTTTGAGCTTTGATTATTTGACACTTCTAAAAAATGTGGTTCAATATCGTTCGCCCTCACACACACTTCTCTTTACATGCTCCCTCTTCTTTTATACCTACTTTAACCTCCTCCTCTAGCCTAGCCTTGGCCTTGCACATTGCCAACACTTCCCTCCCTTGCATATGTCATCCATGAAAAACTCTTGTTGTAGGAAGTAGTTAATGAAGATCTATAAGAGGTATAAGGCTTGGGTTTTCTTGGTGACTTGAATGCATCAAGCTAGATCAACTTCAAATTTGGGCTAGTACTATGAAGGGAGTGTCCTATTGCATGGACCTGTAGTGAGCTAAATATAGCATTTGCTCACATGCAAATAGTTGCAAGAAGTGTGTGGGCTTGGAGATGAACACTTTGGAGTGGTACTCCCAAAAACTTGTAGTAAATATTTCTTCAAATGGTTGTTTATAATAGGTTGGGAGGTACCTGAGATGACAATGCCAAGCACAGCAAATTTTCCTAGGTGCCATTGTGATCATGTCCTAAACTAAGTCCACATTTCCGAGCTTCATTTGTGGTGTTGAGATGTGTGATGATTTGATCTTCCTAAATAGCTTGAAATTGGTTTGCATCAAGTCATAAATCTTGATTGTCATGTATGTCCTGACATGACTCATTCAGTCTAACCTCGGGACTGCGTGGAAAAGCATGGCCATCATATAGGCAATTGTTTGGAGGGCTCTCAGTGCTTGAAGGTATGAATAGTCGATTCACTCCTTGCATTTTCTATCATTTCGTACTTTAATTGTGAATGTTGGCCATGTGTGTCCTCTAGGAACTAGACTGTGGGAGGGATTCTATAATACATGGAGTGGTTCCTTCATCCAAGTTTTCATCATTTTTGGGTATTCTTATAGGAGTTACACCTACCAACTAGGTTGGAAAATAGTTCCATAGTGCACCTCGGGAGGTAAATCTTCTAAATGGAATTGCATTGCATGAGTGGCTAGTATCCAAGTGACGTGCTTGATTTTGCAGTTTTACTCATGAAGAAAAATAAAATAAGGCATATATTGTATGTGTATCATTGAAATGTACCTTGGACACAGCGAACTCAAGAATCCCTTCTATTGAAGTAGAGTACAAATTAGATTGCTTTGCCTCTTGTGAGGCGATGTGCTTAGGGATAATTCTTGCAGATCTAGGCTTTCCATCAAAAATGGTGACTTTACTTAAATGTGAGAATCAAATTTTTATGGCATTAAAAAAGAACCCAGTATTTCATGTTTCCAACAAGCATGTAGAATTATAGTACATTTATGTTCATCACCAAATAGAAGATGACATTGTGGAGCTTGACTATTTCCACAAGAGGAAAATTGCATTTGCATATTCACTAAAGAACTTGGAAAAGAGAAACTCAATAGCAATCTTTGACAGATGGGCATAGGACTCAAGCCTACTTGACTTATCACTTGATAGACATTGAGGAGGATGTTAGTATATGACCAATATCTATGGCTCATAAATTCAATTGTGCATCATCCAATCAATAAAAGTCCAAACTTGCATGTTGGATGAACGTTGAATTGGACTATCCAAGGTATTTTGAGGAAAGGGAGTCACTAAGCTCCCCAACTCTAGGATCTAGGGTAGTGGTTAGCAACCCTAAATTGAAACAATAAATGGAATATTCCATGGAGTAATCCTTGTTGGACTAAAAAATCTATCATATTTATTAGTTTGGTTGAATCGACCCAAGGTGTGTATGGGGATTAGATGGGCGGTGGCCACCCATGTTCTATGGTTTGTGTTTTCGCATCCAAAGAAGGTTACACCTATCCATTGACCTATATATACATGAATTATGCACTAACATGGACATCAAATTGTTGTAGCATACCTCCACCTTTTAACTTCCTATTTCGAGTTGTCTAGATCACCATTTAGGCTCTACCTTAAAGTATTGGTGGACAAGACCATCATCTTTGTACTTGTCATTAGTAGTTACTTTTCTAAAATATTTCTATGTGTCTTCTCTTCTTTGCTATTGCTCCTATGTTGTCTTGCAAAACTACTTTCTTACAATTAATCACACCAATTTTGACCATTTTTGTACCATTTCATTCTCCTTTTTTAAAGAGGCTTCATCCTCAAAAATTGCAAAGTATATGGCTTCATTTAAAGTTGCAAAGTCAAGTGCTATGAATCTTTCTATTTATTCAAAGACTCTAATATTCTGTAACTTTTATTCTGATTTGAACCTTAAAAGTATCCTTTTTAAGAAGTTGTACTGTAAAAGTTTATTGAGGTATTTCTATGTGAAAGCTTCAGTTTTTAGCTAAGAACCTTCTTTAAGGATACGTTTCTCCACTTTTGCCAACATATTTACAAACTTGTTCTTATTTTTTGGGAAATTTGATGACTCAAATAAGATATAATACTTCGATTTTTTTGTTATTCCCAAAGTATAATTTAAATTTTGTTCATGTTAGGAGAAGTGGTTTTGGGGGGGCCATGCAAAGAAATCTGGGAATTAAGCCCTCATGGTTTGGTTTTCTTTGGACATTTTATTTGCAGACACAGAGCGGGACAGAAGGCATGAGAAGAAAGGGAAGCTTCTGCTATTGGTGCATTAGGGAAAGATTCGTTTTGGGAGACATGTAGAGAAACTCTGGGAATTTAGTCCTCATGGTTTGGTTTTCTCTAGAAAATTTATTTGCAGAGACATAGGGGGACGGAAGGCATGAGGAGAAAGGGAAGGGTCTGCTATCTGTGCATTAGGAAAGATTTTATTTTTTTTTTTTTTGGGGGGGGGGGCATGTTGAGAAGCCCTAGGAATGAAGTCCTCATGGTTTGGTTTTCTTTGGACATTTTATTTGTAGAGACACACGGGGACGGATGGAAAGAGGAGGTTAGAAGCTCCCAATATGATTGTTCCATAGCGTCAGTGGAAATGACATCTAAACAGAGAACCGTGCAAATTCTTCCCTTGAACAAACAGAGAATTGGTTTACACATGGTATGCCGATACCCAAACTTCCATCATTAGTACTTGCTTGACCAACTAAAGTAGAATGATTAAAACTTGTCAACGATCAAACTGAATCCCTTGTAAACCATCCTTTAGAATGTCTAAATCTTTTTTTCAATGCCGAACATTTTGCACTATACTGAGTTGTACATTTCGTCGAAAAACTTTACTTTTCTTTTAGTTTCAATTTATATTGTTTCTTTGTTTCGTCCTGAAATTGATATCTGGATCATGCGATCTACCCCAAACTTTCTTGAATGAGCCCATAAGCATTCGTGCATGATTTATAAGTGTAGCATTGGTGTTGTAGTTCGTGTTCAATATTGCGACCAATTGTATAAAATTGATGCTTCATGGATTGCTTTTAATCCTTTGAACAATAACGATGATGTAGGTAAAGACAAAGGAAGGAATAGGAAACTTTAATAAATGAAACAAGGAGATTTAGTATAAAATCTATAAACTTGGATAAACTTTGGCCTCTTGACATTTCATGGCTTTGAACAATTCAAACTAGTTGTCACCTAGCCTACTAGTTGTAGCCCAGTCTAACCCCTCCTTTGTGAGATAGAGGAGGGTTCGGCAGGTACTCTGCCCATCACGTGTAAAGTTGTAATTTCAAAGCTAAAGTTAGGGGAGTAGGCACCTTTCAAACGTCCTTAAAAAGAAAAGAATATGTAAATTCAACTCTCTTTTAATTGAATAAGCAAATGTTCGAGTTGATTTGAAAAAAAAAAATATAAACTTCAAGTACAAGTTTGAATTGCATGGTCATGTTACTCCGATCTATAAAGAATAACAAACTTCAAAAAAGGAAGAGAGTTTCTTTTACTTTGCTAACCCTTGATCTCTCTAGACTAGGATCATCTCCATTTCAAGACTCTCTCGCTATTTTTTTTTTAGTTTTCTCCTGAGTTTGGCCAATTTAAAACCTAGTGTCCTGCATAGTTAAAAACTGGGTTGTAGGTCAATTTTGAAGTATTTAAGGGTCTCCAACAATTGTGAAAATTGGTATATCCATTATATCTAAGCTCATCAACCTTGAGCACTCCTTGACTTGCACAAAATTGAGCATAAAACTACAAAATTGAGTATAAAACTACAAAATTGATTGTTTATAGTACAAAAGTAGTGATAAAAATCACTATTGGAAACTTATTGGAATCTTTGAGCTTTGATTATTTGACACTTCTAAAAAATGTGGTTTAATACCATTCGCACTCACACACACTTGTCTTTACATGCTCCCTCTTCTTTTATATCTACTTTAAACTCCTCCTCTAGCCTAGCCTTGTCATTGCACATTGCCAACACTCCCCTCCCTTGCATATCTCATCCATGACAAACTCTTGTTGTAGGAAGTAGTTAATGTAGATCTGTAAGAGGTATAAGGCTAGGGTTTTCTTGTTGACTTGAATGCATCAAGATAGATCAGCTTCAAATTTCGGCTAGTACTATGAAGGGAGTGTCCTATTGCATGTACCTCTAGTGAGCTAAATATAGCATTTGCTCACATGCAAATAGTTGCAACAAGTGTGTGGGCTTGGAGATGAACACTTTGGAGTGGTACTCCCAAAAACTTGTAGTAAATATTTCATCAAATGGTTGTTTATAATAGGTTGGGAGGTACCTGAGATGACAATGCCAAACATAGCAAATTTTCCTGGATGGCATTGTGCTCATGTCATAAACTAAGTGCACATTCTCATGCTCCATTTGTGGTGTTGAGATGTGTGATGATTTGATCTTCCTAAATAGCTTGAAATTGGTTTGCATCAAGTCATTAATCTTGATTTTCATGCATTTCATGACATGAGTCATTCAGTCTAACCTTGGGAGTGCGTGGAAAAGCATGGCCATCATATAGGAAATTGTTTGGTGGGCTCTCAGTGCTTCAAGGTATGAATAATTGATTCACTCCTCGCATTTCCTATCAGTTCGTGCTTCAATTGTCAATGTTGGCCATATGTGTCCTCTAGGAACTAGACTATGGCAGGGATTCTATAATACATGGAGTGGTTCCTTCATCCAAGTTTGCATCATTTTTGCGTATTCTTCTAGGAGTTACACCTACCAACTAGGTTGGAAAATAGTTCCATAGTGCACCTCGGGAGGTAAATCTTCTGAATGGAATTGCATTGCACAAGTGGACAATATCCAAGTGATGTGCTTGATTTTGTAGTTTTACTCACGAAGAAAAATAAAATAGGGCATATATTGCATGTCGCTCATTGAAATGTACCTTGGAAGCAGTGAACTCAAGAATCCCTTCCATTGAAGTAGAGTACAAATTAGATTGCTTTGCCTCTTGTGAGGCGATGTGCTTACGGATAATTCTTGCAGATCTAGGCTTTCCATCACAGATGGTGACTATACTTAAAAATGTGAGAATCAAATTTTTATGGCCATCAAAAAGAACCCAATATTTCATGTTTCCAACAAGCATGTAGAATTATAGTACATTTATGTTCATGAGCTAATAGAAGATGACATTATGGAGATTGACTATTTCCACAAGAGGAAAATTGCATTCACATATTCACTAAAGAACTTGGAAAAGAGAAGCTGAACAGGAATCTTTGATAGATGTGCATAGGACTCAAGCCTACTTGACTTATCACTTCATACACATTGAGGAGGGGTGTTAGTATATGGCCAATTTCTATCCCTCATGATTGTATTTTGTATTTGACATTTTGTAATGCCCCTATTATGAGACAAATCCATTTGTGCATCAGCCAATCGATGGAAGTCCAACCTTGCATGTTGGATGAAGGTTGAATTGAAATATCCAAGGTATTTTGAGGAAAGGGAGTTACTAAGCTTCCCAACTGTGGGATCTACAGTAGCGGTTAGCAACCCTCAGTGGAAACAATAAAGGGAATATTCCATAGAGTAATCCTTGTTGGACTTAAAAATCAATCATATTTATTAGTTTGGTTGAATCGACCCAAGGCGTGTATGGGGATTAGATGGGCGGTTGCCACCCACGTTGTATGGCTCCTGTTTTCTCATCCAAAGAAGGTTACACCTATCCATTGACCTATATATACATGACTTATGCACTAACATAGACATCAAATTGTTGTTGCATACCTTTGCCTTGTAACTTCCTATCTCGAGTTGTCTAGATCACCATTTAGGCTCTACCTTAAAGCACTAGTGGACAAGACCATCATCTTTGTACTTGTCGTTAGTAGTTACTTTTCTCAAATATTTCTATGTGTCTTCTCTTCTTTGCTATTGCTCCTATGTTCTCTTACATAACCACTTTCTTACAATTAATACACCAATTTTGACCATTTCTGTACCATTTCATTCTCCCTTTTAAAGAGGCTTCATCCTCAAAAATTGCAAAGTATATGGCTTCATTTAAAGTTGCAAAGTCAAGTGCTATGAATCTTTCTATTTATTCAAAGACTCGAATATTCAGTAATTTTTATTCTTATTTGAACCTTAAAAGTATCCTTTTTAAGAAGATGTACTTTAAAAGGTTATTTCTATGTGAAAGCTTCAGTTTTTAGCTAAAAACCTTCTTTAAGGATACTTTTCTCCACTTTTGCTAACATATTTACAAACTTGTTCTTATTTTTTGGGAAATTGGTGAATCAAATAAGATATAATACTTAGAAAGTTTTTTTATTCCCAAAGTATAATTTCACTTTTGTTCATGTTAGGAGAAGTGTTTCTTATAAGATTATACTGTGAGAAAATCTTGATGGTACTCATGAAATAAGATTACTTATTTATTTCATATTTTTACCTTTACAACTTTAATTCCATACCACTAGGTACTATTGCACCTCCAAGAAATAACTTTTCTTCGCTTTCATGTTGAGATCAGAATCTCTTGGATTTACATATTCTCAAATCAATGCTACATTATCTTCTCCATGATTTTTATAATCTAAAATTAATTTAGAACACATGCTCATGGAATTCACCTCCTCTCATTGTCATGTTAATGAGCAGGAGTGAATCCTCTTGAGATTGATTCTCAGTGAATTTTTTGTAGATTGTTCTTCCTTTATAACCTCCTTGGCAATTTTTCTTGTAGTTCTACATTGTGAAGTATACTATAGGGGTGAACAATAAAAAGAGTACATTATAAAGCTTGATGTAAATTTCCTATTAATTAAACTATGATACATAGATTTGGAGTAATCCGAGAGCTTTGTGTTAAGAACAATGTACACTCAAGCATGAGTGACAAAGATGATGATTTTGTGTGACCAAATAGAAAGTATGTATGCCACTTTAGGAACACAAAATAGCATCATGATGTAGAGGAAACTTAGGAGAGAGTGACAAAGGGAGATAGTAATGAAGGGGGCAATGTTTCATTCTCCCCCTCTTATAGACTTCAATTCTATTACCTTATAGGTTTCTATTTTCTAGTATAAGTTTGTAAGTTTAGCAAAGCTCAAGAGGGTACTTCTATTCAAATTCTTGAGATACAATGATTTTTCTACATTAGGGTTTTAGACACTAGCAAGAGCTCAAAGCAATGATGTATTTTGTATGTTTGCTATTGAGGAAAAATTGGGTGCTAATTATGTGTTGTGGGCATATATCATGCATCATGCATTGGAAGAAAATGGGTTGTTTACCATAATGCAAAGTCATGCTAAAGTTCTTGCTTCAACTACTATGGTCATGCTAAAGTCCTTGCTCCACCTATTATGGAGATAGAAAGGATGTTCAGGCATATGCATTGATAACTTTGTTTGTCCAACATGCCAATATCCCTCATATTCACTCCTATAAGACAAGAAATATTTCTTATGATACACGTAGCACTTTATACAAGGCAAGAAATGAGGTTTCTTTTGCTAAACTCTGAACACGGAGAGTGAGGCAATGAAATCTTATGGGATATTTCACTTGTGTAGACTCTTCTTTATGATCTTCCAAATTCACATCAAAGTTTTGCTTCTAATCTTCAAGTGATGATAAAAGGCCATAAAAATTCCTTAACATTTGAGGATCAAACATCTATTTTGATGCAAAATGATTAGTCCAGCTAGAATAGGTCAATTATGCATGTTGGAGATCAAGATTTCTAATCTAGTCAGAAGCTGAAATATGTTAATGCCACATAATCTAAAAAGGAAGAAAAAAAACAAGGAGTAAACAAAAATGTTTAAACATCATCATGTCATAAAGAGCTCTCCTAAATTGGCTACAAAAGAGGCAAAGAAAAAAGTGAATGGAAAGGTTATTGCACACACTTATACACCTAAAATAAAGTTTAGTAATGTTGATTAGAATGATGAATGGGCCTTTACTACTATTTACAACTATGGCCTATCATCCCATGAGAAGTGTATCTCTAGAGTAGACTCAAATGTTTGGTACTTTAGCAGTAGGGAGTACAAGGATATTATCTTGCATTGCAAGTTCTTACATTCAGTTTAGCCTACCTTTAGAGGGAATATAGTCATATCCACTAACAACTCCTTTTATCCTATGAAAGAAGTTGATAAAGTAATTCTAACTAGTTGTGATTGTATTTCTCTTCAGATTGTCAAATACTTAATATGTGCTAGGGATCAAGACCAATATGTTATTGGTTTTAGAATTAACCGCAATTGGCTTGGATGAGAAATTTGTTGATGATAGATGTATGGTCCACAATTTCTTAAATGGTGACATTAGTATTACGTCTTGCATTGTATGTCATCCGCTATATAAGCTCATTGACTATGCAAAATATAGGAGTGATTAAGCATTTACAGTTCAAGATCCTCTAACTATCTTGCATGAAAAGTATTAGCATGCATGCTTTCAACATCTCAGTTTTGCTAGTCTGCTTCATCTACAAAAATCTCAAATGGTGTCCCCTCTACCCAAGCTTGAGGCACCTTGTAAACCTTTCTCTGAAGGTTTTAATTTTGGAAAAAAATCCACATTCCTCATTCCTAGAAGATGCTTCATCTCCAACTGCTAATAAATTTTAGCTTTTTCATAGTGATTTCTATGGTCCTATGTAGACACCTTCATTTGGGAACTGCTTATACTTTGTCACTTTTATTCATCGTTTTTCTAGTCATACATGGGTATATCTATTGAAAGAAAATTATGAAGTGTTTATGTGCTTCAAACAATTCTGTGTTATGGTTGAAAATCTATTAGCATGTAAGTTGGGGACCTTCATTTTTCTCAAAGGGGCAATATAAGTCTTATGATTTGAATGAATTTATGGCCGAGTGTGGGATAATACATCAATGTAAAGTTTTCTATATGCCTCAAAAAATTAGACATGTTGTAGGAAAGAATAGATCTCTCATGGAGATGGGAATGTTTGTTGTCAAATATCATGTTTTACAACAAAGCTTCTAGTTTGAGCCTATTATGTGCAACATGTATACTTAACAAGTGTACTAACAAAAGCACTGCAATCGATCAATCCATATGGGGTTTGGCATGATTGAAAGCAATTTGTTACTGATCTATGTGCCTTTGGTTGTCTGGAATATAAATTAGTGTCTGAACAACAACACAAAAAATTGGAGCATAAACTAGACACTACAACATCTCAAGCGTATACTAAGGCTTCTACTGGGGCAAATGCATGGGCACAATTTTGCTTTGATATTAGTGTAAGGATCCGTATACGCATCCGTAAAAAAACCTCGATATAGGCATTGATATAGGCATCCATATAAGCATCAGCATAAGCATTGCTATAAGCCTTGCTATAAGCATCACTATAAGCATCGGTAGTACCGACGCTTATATCAATGCCTATATGAACGACTATGCTGGGCGTACCATCGCACATATCAGCGATCGTGTTGGACGTAGCCATGTCCATATCTATAAAATTTGTTTTAGGTAGAGTGTGTTGTCTCTTGCTAGAGCAACATTACCATGGTATTGTGTAGCAAAAGGCAATACACTCTGCCCAATAGATGAGCAGAATGAACCGTGCATAAGATACTGTCGGACATAAAATAGATGAGCAGAATGAACTGTGCAACTAATCCATGATGATATCCCTAAGCATCCCTGGTTTGTGTTGCAGGATGACCCAGTGCAAACTTGTGTAAGAACTATGCAAAATGTTAGATGAACATACATGACATCCTGAACAATAGCAAATTTAATAAACCAAATGATACTTACAAACTCATGTTGCATAGTGTCATATCTGCTACTATCTAAATATGACGGTTCGATCATATCTAGACATGTGTTCATTGCATCTCACTACTAGAAATATCCATTAGAAGTCTACTGCTACTCATCATGAATCATATCCCCCTCCTCAACATCTAACCATAGAGGCTTTGGTAAGCTTGCTTTGAAAGCATCAAGAGCCTCTGATTATCAATGGGACATAACCTCATGTGTTGTGTACTAAATCCACTCTGAGCTGATAATAGGATGTCCATGCACTACCCAAAACTCTTCATAGACTATATCTTTGATATATTTTTTACGATATTTATCTTGTTCACTCCATTCCAACATAACATCATATCTAAATTTTATGGAGCAAAGCTATCATATGTGCTCATACATGGTCTTTCAAATCGCATATACGATACACGATGGAGTCATCATGATCATGAACACCCCAAGGTATATGTGTTGTACTATGTGGGGTACCCACATCTCAAGTAATTGCTCTAGGAGTAGAAGTGGATGATACAACATCTATCATAGGGCCTCCACATCATCCACCTTTCCTAGAGCCACCACGCGGAGTTTGATGTGACGGATGACATATGTCAGCATCTATGTCATGCTATGATAAACAATGCATACATTGATTATTGGATGCACTAGGGGATGGCTAAGAAGGTGATCATGATGGAGCCTTAAAGCTAGGAGTACCTTTGATTAGAATAGTCCTACCAATGGAAGAAACCATTGACATGAGTAGTCTTACCAAAGCGAGTACCTCCAATGGGATTAGTACCATCAAGTGGAGTACCGCCGATAGGAGTACTGCTGATAGGAGTGATGCTGGGAGAGTGCTACCATGAGTGATGTGGTACTCTAATGCGATGGTCATATAAGGGGGAGGAGCCTCAAATAATTAGCATACGATAAAAATGGTAAGATAAGAAAATAATAGTTTATATAAAAAAAATATAACAAAATATGTAAACACAAATAAGTACGTACAAGTGTTTGCTTCATAAATCCTCTAATCTAGCATCATCACGGAGATGAGACGTATATAGGATATCTATCTCTACATTAGCAACTTCTAGATCTCTTAGTTTAGTTGCCCCTTCCTGATCATCGTGCTCATACAACATATCATATGTTATCTCATCGTGTACCTCTTCTTCTTCAAAGATGGTATGAAAAAAATATGTGCAGATTGAAAAAGGAATTATATGGTTTGAAATAAGCATCACAAGGATGGTATGAGAAGATACATACGTACTTGCTCGTAGATAGTTTTGAGAAGAGTCCAACTTAGAGCACCTTATATGTTAAGCATGCATATGATATACTTTTGCTCATAGTTATATATGTTGATGGCAAACTACTAAATGGTCCCAATGAGAAACATTTTCTTGAATTTAAGGTTTATTTGCATGCCTCTTTTTACATGTAAAATTTGGAGAATTTGCATCATTATTTGAGCATTGACTTATTCCACTAATCCATTTAAGAACAAATACTACCCATTTTAGAGAATTAAATTATATATATTTCCTAGTGTTTAAGTTTCATGGATGGGAACGAGGTTAGAGTGAAATTATATACTATTTCCTAGTGTTTAAGTTTCATGGATGGGAATGAGGTTTCATAGGATCAAACCCTATGGGAAGCATGGGAGTGTATTCTGTTGCAAGAATCTTGGTGTACAGAGAGATAGAGAATGAGATAAAAAATGCATCTTTACTATTGATCTATAAGGAGGAGGAAACAGTTCAATACAAAACGCATCTTACTACTGATGTATTAGGAGGAGCAACACAAAATATATTACGAATTAGTTCCTGCAATGGAAGCGGAATTCCCAAGTCATGTGACTCACATCAATGCTGATGTTAGCATAAATATGAGTAAAACGGCAACAAAATGATTTACTACATTCGATTTGAGAGACAATAATATCAATGAAATATCATCTCTTAAACTATAATCCGTATTCAATAAAGCGTCAAATATAGTCGTATTCAAGAAGAATAGTTGCTAGATACATAAGGACATCCTCAATGTTATGAAGAGGTGAGACTAGTAAAATATTTTCCTGAGTTGGCAAAGTAT
>MU260865.1:130000-149394 GCA_020310875.1 Ceratopteris richardii | reverse complement strand
TTGGTTAAGCAAATTATAATGCAAAATTTTATCATAAGCTTTTAACTAGCTTTTCTAAGCATAAAACTTCATAAAACAAAACAATTTAGGTATATGTTCATATTCTTTAGGAAAACAGGCATATATGCAACAAGCAATATCAAAACTTGAAAAGTTTTATCTTCAATAAACAATTCCATCACAATAAAACTATTCTCTAAAATTCTTCTCCTTTTTCTTAACTTTAGATGAGTTTTTGATATTATTTTCAATCTTCCATAAGGCTTCTTGTACCCATTTTCCCATATTCTTGTCATGTTCTAATTGAATTTGAAGATTTTCATCTTCAGATGTTTGTACTATTCTTTCATCATTTTTTATTTTTGTCACATTTATTGTCATTTTCTATGACTTTAGGTTCTGTTTTAACCTCATGTATGTCTTTATTTCCATCAATTGATCGTTCATTTTCATCATCTTTTATCCTGACATCTTCTTCTTTCTTAATCTTTTTCAATGTATCTTGATCCTTAGATGTAGTTTGAATATCAATGTTACTCATCGATTTAGATTTAAGAAGGTTTGATCATTGATATCATTGTCAAGGAGTTCATCTTGAGTTTCACTTTTGTTCATAAATTTTAATTCATAAGACTTGGTTTTCTTATCATAGTTCTTAGGTTTCCATTGTATTTAAAGTTGGGTTTTAGGACTAAATTTTATTTGGTCAAAGTACTCTCTCATCCCTCCTCGACCTAAGTTTAAACGCAAAGGTAGTTGTGTTTGATAATCACAAATCTTATGGTCATTTGTAATGACTAAGTGAATTTGACATGCATTATTATAAGCAACACAATCCTTATACATATGACCTAGTTGGTCACACCAAAAGCATCTTAAGAGATATACTTTCCTATTCATAGCCCTATAGATTAATCTCATTTACTCATTCATATGGGTTTCATTAGGCAAATTTGAAGATAAACTTTGCATTTCATGCTCATGTTTGCACTTGCATTTAGGGAGTTCATTGACTTGTTTGGTGAAATCATCTATTTGGCACTTTAATTTTTTAGCAATTTCTTGTAAAATTCCACACATCACATTGTTTGAATTAGAAAATTCACTTAACTTGTCAATTAACAGAAATACTTCTTTAAATTTGGCTTGATTTGATGAGTTTAGCTTATCCTCTAAATCTTTGACTTGCACTTCAAGTCCCAAATTTGCATTCTTAATTAAGCCCTCCATAGTACATTTCTTTTCATGTGTGTTTAAATTAACTGCTTTCTTTTTACCCATTGAGATTAGAGACACAAGAAGTCTTTGAGGAGTCGAAGAAGAGGCTCAAAGAGTGACTGTGTGTAGATTTATACAATTTTTAATAGGATCAAAATCTAATACATCCATTGCTAATGAATGAATGTGCAAATGTTCCTGCTTCTAATGTCGATGAGAGGGGTGGCGAGATGAGGATAGCTACTTGCCACTCTTCGTGGAGGCGCTCAGTTCCCTAGGGAGCAACCCTCAACACCTAGAAGAATGCAAGGTTCCAAAGACACAGCCACAACTCCCACGGATGAAGAAGCTTATGCACTTCCACTTGTCGATATAATGTATGGATATGCAAGCCAAATTTAACACTTTATACCTGAGCTGCAAGGCCGTTTCTTCACGTCGGGTTCAAATGTGGAAGCGAATGGTGACGACTGGCGGATCAATTCATTCACCTCGCTAACGGCGCACGCCGGGTGCTTGGAGCAAGCTCAGGTACAGTGATAACTCAAGGAACTTATTAATCGTATATTTACATATCGATTCTTCATAGTTGCTTCTATATCATTCATCAATGAGTCTTAAAATATTCGGAAGATATTATGAAGTCAAGGAATTTTTGAATAAACTTTATACATTCTAGTCGTCTTTATCAAAAACTATGACGCACGCCGGGTGGTTGGAGCAAGCTCAGATACAACAAAGATAGCAAAGAACTCAAAGATTTTGTCAATAGCACGTCAATTGAATCCTATTCAACATGCTCTTAAATGAAATTTCAATTTTTAGTCTTTATCATTCATGCAAAGTGGTATTCTTGAAGCGTTAAGAAAGTTGTCACTCATATGAGAGTCTAGCAAACAATCCTAGATACATCCACGTTTATATATAAGACTTTCTAAGTAACTATATCTAAACACAAGGAGAGTTCTAACTTTATTTTACTAAAAGTAGAACAAACAAAATAGAATCTCAATATCTTAGAAACATACAAAAGTATGGATCGTGGAAATAACAAATTCTTGATACACAGATGACTCAAAGCGATTATTAGTACTTCATAACATCATTCATCTTATCCTGATGTGTATTACTTCTTGAATGACTCATCACTATTTCTTGGTAAATTTTCTCATCAATAATTAGGAAAAGTCTCTCAATTACAGAATTCAATGTACTCAAGATGATGAATAGCTAAAGAGAGAGGTAGGAACCGTACACGTTGAACAATATCGTGAGCACTTTTCTTCTTTAATTATTCCTCGTTCCATAGACAAGAAAGCAAAAAATCCCATAAATGAGAAAATAAAATAAAATTATGTGCAACTCATTACCAGAGTTAACAATCACATACATCTAAAAACAATCAATTTCACATTCCTAGTAGCGTATTGAATGCCATATCAAAATATGAAAGGTGATATGTAACCAAAATATATTGGCTGTTGCACAGTAGTTCTAGAATGAGACGTAGCTACACAAATAACATCCGAAACATAAGACCATCTATATTTGTCAAAGGTTTCGTGCACATAATAAAATATCTCTGATCTTGTATGACTTCATATCATCTCCAGTATCTTAGGCAGTTGTCTCTGTCTTTCCGGATAATAGAAAACAAATGGCCGCAATATTTATCCATTTATGCAATGTATATTTATGCACACATGTAATGTTTATTTAAGCACCTGTCATGATGTTATAAATCATTTTAATTTGCTAAAAATTAACTTTAGAGAAAATGATTATAAGCAAAGAATCAATAATCGCGGGCAATTCGAGATAAGATTTCAGAATAGCTCCTTAGAAGAATGCAGATTATAGTCACCTGAATAAGGTCAACGCAACAGTCAGAATTGAGTTCAAAATTTTATCGGATATGATGAATCATACAAAAACTAAAGTTCTTTTTAACCTATTCTTGAAAATGCTTAACGTTTGTAGTTCACAATACTTGGAATCAACAACTACAAAGATTTAATTATACTCTCAAATTACCTTTTTCATCATTTGCTATGCTTCTGAACAACAACGATGAATCTTTGCTTTCATTACGTAGTAAGATCTTACGGTGCTATAATCTAATATGTATGACAAAAGTAACTCAGAAATCTCTAAAGCGTTATATTGTTGACCTCTGAACTTCAACGTACATTCAATCCATCATCATTTATTATCCAGAACAAACTCACATAGGCGATAGAGAACATGTGATTAGATGTACGTCATTTTTTTGCTGCGTGATTAATGTACTTACCAGAGCGTTAGAATCAGAGTAGCAGTATTAAGCAAGTTGTCAGATGGTATTGAAGACAGATATGAACAAACCCGAAGGTTGACCTTTAATCCGTTAAAAATTGCATGATGATGTCTATTAGAAATAGCATGGAATTGAAGCGCAGCATCAGTAGTATGGTTATCAAGGGGATCTCTGCCCGCGAAGATCAAATGAAATCTGTCCCAAATAATGCACAAATTGTTCTTTCTCTGTTTGAATAGATAATCACACAGCAATATAATTAGCGCAAGGAAACAACATGTTACGTTAAGTGTGATGCGGAAAGTTCAGAGAGTGAATCTGACAGAGTGAATCGCAGCGCAGTTATAATCTGACGAAGTTGGAAATCTTGAAAAAAATAGTAGTTACTCAGGAGAAGCAGTGGCTAGCCATTGGAGCTTTCGCATAGCAGCAAGAAAATCACTATGTTTCCTCCTCAAATCCTCCTCCTCAAGTATCCTTGACCGGGCTTGTGCACTCCACAAAAGCCTCCGAAAAACACTTCTCATTGCACCTTTTCTTTCTCAGCAGGTGCGCCTACTTGCTCATCAAGCCTCTCTTCTCCCCCTTCAGATCTCCTTCCCCAGTCAGATGATTTAGAGCGCCCCACTTCCTCCTTTTACTGCAGCGCGTCATCGAAGTAAAGCCTTCCATGGTATTTATAAAACTTTTTATCAAAACTGAATTAGCAATGCCGTCCATGCAGCCCCCTTTTTGGCTGTTCGAGCGCATGCATTTCCTCCTTCAGCCACCTCTCAGATTCTTCCCCCTTTTAGAATTGACGGCTGTTCAATTTTTATGCAACGTTGAATCCTATCTTCCTTAGCTACTGCCATCCACTTGCTTTATCTTCAATCCCTAATCATGGTCTTGTACCAATAGCTTCTTTCTTGATCAACTAGCTCTAACCCAATTCAAGATCACCATTATCTGCACTATTTGCTTAGTAAGAACTGCTTCATCTTTCAACATTCTGTTCCGTTCTCTCAAGTATGTTGTCTCTGAAAATTGCCGATGCTATGTTGAAGTTTCTCTACTAGAATACAGAGAGGAGACTTCTCTCCGAGAACGTGTATATTGCTTCTGTGATTTTTCAAGCATTTTCAATGGTCATACCGAGGTCGATGCGTGACCGTCGGTATGCCACAACATCAGTATGCCCTTGATCTGTGTAGTGTAAGAAACACTTTCAAATGCATGAACCACATCTTTATGGGCAAATGGATGCATAGAGGTCAATGTGTCCTGATTATCTCGACTTACGTCAAGCGAAATACATGGAGATGCTTCTTGAGTGATCTCAAACCTTCGTGGTAATTCAAATTCCCATGCAGCTCATGGAATTGCAACCTTTCACCTCCTCTTTAACGTGCATAATTCACAATTACTATACCAAGTTCCCAACTTTCCTAATCACTGAGGACAAAATTTCCTTTGTCTTGATCTCTGGACGGAGGCTGATTTACTCAATACAATATCTGGACGAGGCTGATTAACTCAATACAATATGACCATCCTTAAAGAGCACTTTCATCGTAAATGCTCTTCATAATATGAGACATATAGGGGCATTCCCCCAAATCCCCATAATCTATCCTATAAAGCATGGTAATGAGATCTTGCTTGTTTAATTTTTCTTTTTTTTTTTTATGGACCATATCCTATGAACGCACTGAATTGAGAGGAATAATAAGTACAAAGTATTGGAATAGCTAGGCATCATTCTATTAACTAGGCATCAACCCCACAAAAGTGTATTGTTCACAAGATATGGGATGAATCGCATCTACATGGGCAAGTGAGTGGATAGAAGACACTCTTTTCCTGAATCCTCATTCTATTAGCTAGGCATCATGGTTTTATAGTTCCAACATGCGTCCCGATCAACTCGAGTTAACGCAAGTGCAAACATGTCGGCTGCTTTGAAAAACTAAATGAAATTCCCATCATCTTCATCATAGGAGACATATAAAAGCATTCCCCTTGTCCCCATCATCTATCCTATAGGGCATCGTAATGAAGATCGTCCTTGGTTCATTATTTCGTTTATTTATGGACCATATCCGTAAAACAGATTAATTGAGGGGAATCATCAATGCAAAGTATTGATATCTAACCAGATCAACAAGCCATGGTTTACACAAGTCGGAATGTTTATTTCATATCCCAATAGTTGAGTGAATGCATTCTTCAGTGTGCTGACATGAAATTATACATCTGTACAGCTTCTTAGAAAATTATGAATTAATCAATAGCCTTTCCTAGGCTAGTATACGTACCATACGAAGCTTACAATTGCTCACGTTTGAAGAAATATGCTGCTAGAAATTATTCTCAAAGTTCGTTTACACATTTGTATTAGACTATCCTCTCACAGATTCTACCAAATATAAATTCTACCAGCATTATCTATGGCGTAAAAAGCACCTCTAAATGGATGAAAGAAAGATATATTTACGATATCGCTATGGCCTCATCACTCTCTTTTTACGTTTCTTGTGTCCGTTACGTTTAGAATCCATAAATGAGCCATAATCGACATTCATAATAACATGAAAGGGACCGCTTCCTTGATTTGTTTATTCTTAAGGAGTTTACACATCTCTTTCGTCATTTTTTTTTCACTTTTTCCATCCATCAATCTTTAAAATAAATATGCATGTTCTTTATTTTAATTTCATCTTCGTATCTTATTTTTCTTCATTGGGTATAGGTAAGATAAAACTAGGTCCACACATTGCAAAAGGGATGGAGGACCCTATTTGTCAATTATGTTGTTGGAGATGTAGCTTCTATCTAGTCTAGCTTTCTGCAAATCTTTGCCCAACTTGAGGTTTGACCAAGTTGAAATCATGAATATGTTTGACTTGAAGGAGATTGTGGTCAAGCTTAACCTCGTACCAGGCATCTATCTCAATTCCATCAATAATGCATTCCCTTTGGTCCCATCTATGAGATAAGAATTTTACCATATTAAATTCCCCGCAAAGGATGAATTCAAATGGTAGAGAGTCTAAAGAGTGCCAGCTATCTTGTCTATCCCAATCAAGATTGTGAGCATAAACCAAAGCAATGGTGAGTAGAAAATGGCCATTAAAAGAGGGTGCAATCCACCAATGGTTCACATCGGTTATAGTACCCATCAAAGAAAGAGTGTCATTTTGATTTAAAGCCAATCGCTCCACCACCACTCCCACATCGCTATTGTGTGGCTGATCCACACGTGATATGCCTAGATGATCTTCAACCTCTTTTGGTATTTGACTCCATCAACTTTGATCTTTAGATGACAGATAAAGTCCCGATTGATGTTTTTATGTAGAATCCATTGACTAAACACGGTTGCTCTTGAAGGGTCAGAGAACCTTAAAATGTTGAACAAAACAACAATCATTTAGGAGGTGAGGTATCTTTGTTTTCTTGACTGCAGTGAGTGCACTAATGGCGTTCAAGCGAGGGATTAGCAGGGATATCCACCGCTGGCGACACCTTTGGGCTGATTCCATGTCACCTTTGGGCTGATTCCACGTCATTCGGTTGTTCGTATTGCAAACTCGCTAGTTTCTGGCTTACTGCAAACTTATATGTGTTTTGATATAGGACACACAATGTTATAGGTATCTATCGAATGAGGGGCCAGAGTTAGGCCGAGCTGGACGATTGCGCCAGAGTTGGCCGAGCTGGACGAGCTTCAGTTTCTGTATGGATTCAGTTTATTTTCTGAGATGGAAGTTTAATTATCGAAGAGCATGTTCATCACCATTTTTTGTTCCTTCTGATTGTTTCATTTACAGAGAGCTGAATGGCAACTTTCTGGTGGGGCATATACCGCCAGTGTTAGGGAAGCTCCTGAATCTTGTAAGCTTGGATTTGTCCCATAACTTTCTCTCAGGCGTCTTATGTCTACAATTTCAACTGCTGACTGTGTTGCCTTGCTCGCCTTTGTATTTCTGCCAACGCAGGCGGTTAGAGGTGAACTCTCTTACAGGACCTATAAGCTGGAATTTGGGATTCGTCCCTCTCTCTGTGTTGTAAGTATAAATCTCATCTAGGAATGTACCTGTGCAAGCGCAATCAATTTCGTGTCTCCCATTCTGTGCCATGGAACATTGACGTCCATCCCCTGATGCAGTAATGTCTCCTATAATCATCTCGAGGGTTTTGTGATCCCAGCTTCAGCAAGTACAGCATTCGGAGGTATAGGTGAATATTTACATTTTGCTTCATCTTCACGATTATGTGAGTTCGGTGACGGACGTATGAATCATCCATGCAGCTTTCGTCCCGGTAATCCTCGTCTCTGCGGTGCACCACCCTGCTAGAGATGGCTAACTTTTGCATGATATTACCTTCCAAAATGTATTAGTCATAAGCGCTTTTCATAATGGACCAAGTAAAATATTGTCTCGCCGGAACTCTTGTAATCATTATTATGGCTCGCAAACGGTGTTGCACATGAGATGCGATTCAGATGGCCGCTGGAGAATACAATGTAAAAGTTGATCTTCATCATCTTGAATGATTATCCCACCACATATGCTCCCTGTTAAGGATAGTCCACGGCCAAGAGTTGCTAGCCTTCTTTATTTTGTCTTGTGCGGAGACATCGTTATTTCTACAGCAGGCTTGGACGTCAATGTCTATCTTATTAGCTTCTACACTTTGTTGATTCTATCATTGATGAATTCGTCTATTAACAATGCCAAATTCATGAAAAGAGTCCATCCCGTTTCTTAAGACGCATATTTCATACTTATTTTTATCAAAATCGCTTCTTTTATTCTTGTGCATCTCGGCTATTAAGCACAAATGAAAATGAATGATGAAAAGAGTTACCAAAAAAAAGAGAGTCCGGACATAAAAAATAATAACATGTGTTAGATAGCTTGCATATGGAATAGAATTAGCTTACCAAGAACATAATAAGACTTCCACAAGCTCGTAATCAGGTGCGTAATGAAGGTGACAACATCACCTTATATTTCTTATGGGAATCCATAAGACCATTCCTTCACCTAACATTACAACACATCTAACCTTCATAAATCTCTGTGTGCGTATCTCTTACCTTCATAAATCTCTGTATATCCTTCCCAATCCCCCAATACAAGTGCAAACTACTTCTTATATATATCTCCAAGCCTAGAGAATGACCTGCACCAAATCCAATCATCTACTTCACCTTTACTACTTATTGCCTGAGTGCCACTCCTAACTTACAAAAGTGATGGAAGAGTGGGCGAATTTTGGAGTAGTAGCCCAATTTCGATACTGACAAGTAATCGATTTTAGCTCTACACCTTCACCCGCTAACTTTGAATGCTAAGAATAAGCACTCCATTTTGAACCTTCATTATCCCCATGAATCAGATAGCCGGCTTGACTCTAAATCAAGGTGTGATGGTAAGGAGGCATGGTGAAGAGGTGAATAGTATGAGAGAGAAGATGAGTCCATTAAGAGGTGAATCATACCAAAGACAAATTTGAGGCATCCTACAAGTATGAATTTCCACACATAGATGAATTTAAGGAACCAAGACAAATTTTCTCTCTTGGTTCTAATGAATTTTGGAGCTAGGAGGACTCTACTTCTAGACAAGCTTCATCTTGCCAAATGAATTCCAAACTTGCTTGTAGAGATGAATTTCGCTTCTTACTTATTATAGGGTGGAGCGAACTTGAACAAGTTAAAAGTAGCATCCTTTAACTATTCAGAAACTTATAAATTAATGTCATTCATAGATAATCTTCTGATGATACATGTGTTATGATATTAGCAGACATTCTTCCGTTTTAGTTCAAGTTCTAGATAAGTCTAACGCTCAATGATCCATTGGTATTCAAGGATACGTGCACATGTGGTGATCACTATGAATTGAGTATTCTTGGGTTGGTGATTAGAATCACTTATCTATCTTCATTACACATGTTCTATCGCGTGGCTTGACCTTCTTTCCCAATACATTGTTGTTCCTATTTTCTTGAAGCCACTCAAAGCATAAACTTTTAATGAGATTAAATCATTCAAACTATTTCTCACAAGATCTTTCTCATAAGATCAGTATCTTAATTGAGGTGGATTTCATGTGTATAAACAATGAAAACCATTTGACTATCAGCTATTTAGACTAAGAATCAAATCAACGTATGATGAAGATAAAGTAGATCTCTTCCTACATATCATTCATCTACAAGAATATTTAGGAAGATGCGAGTGGGATTCATGAAATAATTTATGATTCTAACTCTTTGGGGAACTTAAATTTGTAGCAATTTTCACGATGAAAGTTCCATAAATTCCCCTATTGTAATTTTGTAAGTACATACAAACTCGGTATATTTAATGTTTTATTACAAACTCGGATAGTAGAAAACTTGTGTAGTTACAACAACATCACAATTGTTAACATAGATGATGTAAAAAGAACAACTCGCTTTGTAGAAAATAACAGTGAACAACAAATATAAAACTTGAAGAATCTAAATGGAAATCAGATCAGAACATAGTTAATGGTTGGTCAACTGAGTTAACATAGAGAGTTAGCCTCGATAAGATCTAAAGATAAGATGTAAAGATGTATCTTATTTGGCCTCAATTCCTAAAGAACCAAAGATGATATGACCAAGTTTGGTCTAGCTAAAATTGGTTGCTTCTTGCTTCAATTCTATAGTTTAGATGTCTCATCAAGTTATACCTATTTTGACTCAGTTATATCAAGTACTTCTAGTTCAATGGCATCAAATTTCAACTAAATGTCATTGTTGAACATAGCAATTCTATTGGCATTTGATGCCTAGGCACCGACTTCTAGCATATATGTGCCTATAGCTCAAAGCCTCGCATCAAATAGCACCAACTATGCACGAAATTCAATCATACTAAATTCTAATGAGCAAGAGAACTCACCCAGTCATGAAATAATATAAAGTATTTTGAAAATGCTTTATATGAGGTGATGGTTGGGTACTCTTCCTAGACTTCACTCCATGTGAAGCACCCAAGCCTCCTCATCATCACCTCCTAAATCTTCGTATAAACCATGTGACTGCATTGTGAGGTTTAAAAGCGACATGATAAGTTATTGAAAGAGCAAGTAAAACTGATCAATGACAAGACTCTACTTACTTATTTGGCTCTATGACGATCTCCTCAAGGTGTAGGTATTTATAAATGACCCTTGATAACGTTGAAATTATCAAATTGTCATCCTTTATGCCTTCTAATGCTATCCAAGGTGTTAGCTTCATATCCTTAGTAGCCTCTTCAATGGAGAGATCAGTTTTCTTTCCCTTTCCCTCTACATATACCTAAGGATCTATTTTTGCCTTTTTCTATTTCTGACCTTTCACCTATTTGATCTCCCACATTGTGAATATTTTATCCTAGAGATCCAAGATTTCCCCTGTCCTCAAGGCAAGTTGGAAACATGGGTCAAATTTATGGAATGCATCTAACTTCACATTGTCATCCACTGCTATCCCTACCTCTATTAGGCATTGCTTTCTCAAATTTGGATGGACCCTTCCACCATCCGCCCTTAGGGAATCAACATACTCACAATGAAAGAATCGGATACGCTCAATGGATGACATTTTCTTCTTGTAATCATTGTCATTGTTGTGGTCCCAAGCTAGGAGTTTGCTCTCCTTTGTAGTCAAACCAACATAGATTTTACACTCTCCATACCTAAAGAAGTATGTATTTGTATGTTGTTTTACAAGTTGTCTTTAGTGCTTTGCAGAGTGTGATCCTCTAATAACAAAATATGTATGGTCCTCAAACAAACCTTCATTGAATTCCTCCACCAACCCTCATTCATTTGGATCGACCATTACCAAGAATGGTACAACGGTTGCATGTGAGTTTATCTTCATTTTCTTCTTAAGATTCTGTACATGCAAATTGTGTGGATCCCTTATCTCAAGAGGCCTCCTTCCTTTAAGTGAGTCTATTTTGGGTCTATTGATTATAGTAATGGGAAGGTGGAAAAGTTGCCCCTTTATCACAAGCTTGTCCTTGAAAATATTCTCCCATTATCTTATTCTGTTTTGTAAGCAATATCCCATATGTCAGCTCTCCTCCAGGGGAAACTATGTCATTATGAGGGTTTGAGCTTTCTATTGATTCCACATGAGTTGGCTTGATCTTCTTCTAGGGCTTCTTCTATATAGGCTACTATCCCTTTGACTTTATAGGTGTCGTCTTCCTTTGCTAGCTTGGCATGATATTCCCCTATATCCATGGAAAGAGATCCACAATCAAATTGTTTGATTCCCTGCAGATCTGAGCGAGCCTCTCTCGAACACAACATTTCGAACATAGGCCAGCCTTTAACACAAGGCCATATTGAAAATCCTGCATGGTGGTAATCCCTCCTCTCCCATAGGCGCTAGCAAATACAAGCAGGTTGGAATTCTTCTTATCTATGTGTGGAAGGCACCACTCGAGATTTTTCATGCCTCAAAGTGGTCTTTATTTCCTACTGACTTTAGTCTCTTTGGATTTATCCTTTCTCCTTGGCTCTTCCTTAATGGACTTGACACTCTTACGACCACCTGATGATATGGCAACTGGTTTACTTGCACGCTTAGAGGAGAAAGATAAGATGCTCTTCTTTTGCTTCAGAGGATGTCTGTAGTGCTGACATACACCATCCCCTCCTTTTTTCACACCAATCTGATATGGGTTCGAGAGTAGAACAATGTTAAGCACGACTTGGTAAAATTGATGAGCATCATACGGCCATGACTCAACGGTTACCATGAGAGCTTCACTTTCCATAGGTGTCGGGTTCGAATCTGGGGCCCTGAACGGGTCTGCCACATTTTGACCATTTTCCATTGAAGATATGAAGATATCTACATCACGTACATTACTCTTTAGAGATAATGTAAATTCATTAAAACTTGCATCTAGTCCAGCGTACCATATCAAGAGCCAAACACATTGAAGTACAGTAGCATTACATCGGAGAGAAGGTGGTAAGTGAATGTTGAGGGCTATTGTAGTGTGTGTCATCTTATCAGCCTTAGTATTTGTGGTTGTCTTGGTTCTATTCATTGTAGCATTTGCTGGAAAAATGTAGTTAACATGTCATTTCAACCATTTGTAGCCCTTTCTTTTTTTAAAAAGAGAATGAAGGTTCGGCCGAGGCCTACTCCCTTGGGCTTCAACTTTGAAATTGCAACTGTAATTTGTAGCCTTTTCTTGGCTCCGATGTATGTCTTCCATCAGTAATTCAACTTTTTTATTCTTATGTGCTAACAAAAAAAAGCGTTCCACTTAATGCGTGTGCGCTTGTGCTTGAACTTAATGCGTGTGTTTGAAGTAAAAGTTTGTGTCGATGGAAGCTCGATATGTGAGCGTAATTGACCATAGCGACAGCCTTCCCGCTATTGCCATATGTGAGCGTAATTGACCATAGCGTCCTGACTTGTGGGGGAGGGGAAGGTCGGCGGCTCAGCGTGAATGGTATGAATTTAGCATGACGTTTGGAAAGATTTGCTATACACCTTGTGGTGCTGATGCTGCTGCACAGAGAGAGAGAGAGGCCATGGGTCGTCTTGCGTTATTCTCGACTATGATAATGTTGCTGCTGAGTTGCTTGTCCGCTCTGATGATACAAGCGTCCGATGGTAGGCATATTTGGATTAAAGCTCGTCAACGACAGAGAGAGAGAGAGAGAGAGAGAGAGAGAGAGGCTATGGATCATCATGCGTTACTCTCGACTATGATAATGTTGCTGCTGAGTGTCTTATCCGGTGTGATGGTACGAGCGTCGGATTGAAGCTCGTCACAGAGAGAGAGAGAGAGAGAGAGAGAGAGAGAGAGAGAGAGAGAGAGAGGCTATGGTTCGTCTTGCGTTATTCTCGACAATGATAATGTTGCTATGGTTCGTCTTGCGTTGTTCTCGACTATGATATTGTTGCTGCTTAGTGTCGTATCATGTATGATTGTACGAGCCGTCAGATGGTAGCCATATTTGGATTGAAGCTCGTCAACACCACAGAGAGAGAGAGAGAGAGAGAGAGAGAGAGAGAGAGAGAGAGCCTCTGCTTATGCCTTGTTATCTCTTAATCGCCACAAATGATAACTTCACATGAATTGGACTGCAGTGCGTGCACTAATGGCGTTCAAGCGAGGGATTAGCACGGATATCCACAACATACTAGGAAGTTGGGATCCATCGCTGGAGACACCTTTGGGGTGGTTCCATGTCACTTGCGATGCAGCGGGACGCGTCATTCGGTTGTTCGTATTGCAAACTCGCTAGTTTCTGGCTTACTCCAAACTTATATGTGTTTGATATAGGATGCACAATGTTATAGGATTGCGCCAGAGTTGGCCGAGCTGGACGAGCTTCAGTTTCTGTATGGACTCAGTTTATTTTCCGAGACGAAACTTTGATTATCGAAGAGCATGTTCATCACCATTTTTTTGTTCTCTCTGATTGTTTCATTTACAGAGAGGTGAACGGCATCTTTCTGGTGGGGCATATACCGCCAGTGTTACGGAACGTCCTGAATCTCGTAAGCTTGGATTTGTCCCATAACTTTCTCTCAGGACCCATCCCATTGGGCTTCGACAACTTCATTAGAGGGAAACTCAAGTTTCTGTAAGCAGGACCACACTCGTATCCCCTACTCATCGCTAAATTGTTGTGTCTGTCGCCTAATCGTAGCCATGATGCTCATGCGCGCGTGTTATGTCTACAATCTCAACTGCTGACTGTGTTCCCTTGCTCGCCTTTGTATTTCTGCCAACGCAGGCGGTTAGAGGTGAACTCTCTTACAGGACCTATAAGCTGGAATTTGGGATTCGTCCCTCTCTATGTGTTGTAAGTATACATCTCATCTAGGACTGTATCTGTGCAAGCGCAATCAATTTCGTGTCTCCCATTCTGTGCCATGGAACATTGACGTCCATCCCCTGATGCAGTAATGTCTCCTATAATCATCTCGAGGGTTTTGTGTCTCCCAGCTTTAGCAAGTACAGCATTCGGAGGTATGGGTGAATATTTACATTTTGCTTCATCTTCACGATTATGTGAGTTCGGTGACGGACGTATGAATCATCCATGCAGCTTTCGTCCCGGTAATCCTCGTCTCTGCGGTGCACCACCCATCAACAGCCCCTGCTAGAGACGGCTTGCAAACGGTGATTGCGCATGAGATGCGATTCAGATGGCCGCTGGAGAATACAATTTGAAAGTTGATCTTCATCATCTTGACTGATTATCCCACCATATATGCTCTCTGTTAGGGATAGTCCATGATCCATTGTAGCCACGGTTAAGAGTTGCTAGCCTTCTTTATTTTGTCTTGTGCGCGGACATCGTTATTTCTCCAGCAGGCTTGGACCTCAATGTCTATCTTATTACCTTCTACACTTTGTTGATCCTATCATTGATGAATTCTTCTATTAACAATGCCAAATTCAAGAAAAGAGTCCATACCGTTTCTTAAGACGCATTCTGCATACTTATTTTGATCAAAATCGCTTCTTATATTCTTGTGCATCTCCGGCTATTAAGCACAAATGAAAATGAATGATGAAAAGAGTCACCAAAAAAAAAAAAAGAGAGTTTGGACCTAAAAAATAATAACATGTGTCAGATAACTTGCATATGGAACAGAATTAGCTTACCAAGAGCATAATAAGATTTCCATTGCATATGGAACAGAATTAGCTTACCAAGAGCATAATAAGATTTCCACAAGCTCGTAATCAGGTGCGTAATGAAGGTGACATAATCACTTTATATTTCTAATGGGAATCCATAAGACCATTCCTTCACCTAACATTACAACACATCTAATTGTGCTATTTTTATCTTGCTTTGAGCTAGCCTAGTCGAAACTAAAGTATGATATTGATGGTATGTCAACTCTAGAAGATTGAAGAAAAATCTCATTCATCGTGCAATTTAAGTACCTCCGATATATCAACATCTAGACACAACCACTAAAACATGTGTGTGTATTGTAAGTACCTTGGATGTATCAACATCTAGACACAACCACGAAGAACATGTGTTGTTCGTCTCCAAACAAAGCCTTTTGGTAAGAAACGCTTTCAAACTCATGAACTACATCTACATGGGCGAATGGATGCATAGAGGTCAATGTGTCTTGATTATCTCGACTTACCTCAAGTCAAATACATGGAGGATGCTTCTTGAGTGATCTAAAACCTTCTTGGTAATTCAAATTCCCATGTAGCTCATGGGATTGCAACCTTTCACCTCCTCTTTAAGGTGCATAATTCATAATCACTATACCAAGTTCCTAATTTTCCTAATCACTAAGAGAAATTTCCTTTTGTCTTCATCTCTGGTCGAGGTTGAGTAACTCAACTTTCATCCTTAAATGCTCTTCATAATATGAGACATATAAGGGCATTCTCCCAAATCCCCATAATCTATCCTATAGAGCATGGTAATGAGATCTTCCTTGTTTTATTTGTTCTTTTATTTCATGGACCATATCCTACGAACGCACTTAATTGACATGAATAATACATAGAAAGTATTGGGATAGCTAGGCATCATCCCCACAAAAATGTATTGTTCACATGATATCGGATGACTCACATCTACATGGGCAAGTGAGTGCATAGACGACATTCTTTTCTTGAATCCTCATTCTATTAGCTAGGCATCATGGTTTCATAGTTCCAACATGCATCCAATCAACTCGAGTTAATGCAAGTGCAAAAGTGTAGGCTTGTTTGAAAACCGAAATGAAATTCCCATCATCTTCATCATAAGAGACATATAAGGACATTCCCCTTGTCCCCATCATGTATTCTAGAGGGCATCATAATGAGATCATCCTTGGTTCATCATTTCGTTTATTTATGGACCATATCCGTAAAAACAAATTAATTGAGCGGAGTCATCAATGCAAACTATTGATATCTAACAAGATCAACAAGACATGGTTTCCTTATATCGGAAGTGTTTATTTCATATCCCAGTAGTTGAGGGAAAGGATTCTTCAATGTGGTCACATGAAATTATAAATTTGTACAGCTTCTTAGAAAATTTTCAATTAATCAATAGCCTTTCCTAGGCTAGTTTAGAACTATTAAGGGATTCTCGTAGCCTATCTGCTTACTTCTTGTAAGCCCTTAGAGAAGGTGACAATCATAGGGTAAGTACCATTCGAAGCTTACAATTGCTGACTTTCCTACCAATGTAAACTTGGCACTTGAAGAAATATGATTCTAGAAATTATTCTCAAAGTTTGTTAACCCATTTGTAGTAGACCATCCTCCCATAGATGTGGCTTGCATGATTCAATGTTCAGAAAAATTATTATGTTCCCCATTCACGTCTACAGAAATGTGTATGGATATGTATGTGTGTATGTGTGTGTATATATATATATATATATATATATATATATATATATATATATATATAGAAACCCTAAAAATTTAAATATCTATTTTTAGATATTTAATAATTTTATATATATTTAGATTTTTCTCTAATATTTCACAAAAATGTATGTATGTATGTGTGTATGTTTCTATGTATGTGTGTATGTATCTACAGATGTCTGTATGTATGTATGCATATGCATGTGTGTATGTGTGTATGCATATGCATGTGTATGTGGGTATGCACATATGTGTGTATGTATAGGCAATTGTATATGCATATGCATGTGTATGTATATGCATGTGTGTATGCATATGCATGTGTATATGCATATGCATGTGTATATGCATATGCATGTGTGTATATGCATATGCATGTGTGTATGCATATGCATTTGTGTAAGTGTGTATGCATATTCATGTGTATGTGTGTATGCACATATGTTGTGTATGTATATGCATGTGTGTATTTATATGCATATGCATGTGTGTATGCATATGCATTTGTATATGTATATGCATGTGTGTATGCATATGCATGTGTGTATGCATATGCATGTGTGTATGTATATGGATGTGTGTATGCATATGCATGTGTGTATGCATATGCATGTGTGTATGCATATGCATGTGTGTCTGTATATGCATTTCTCTATGCATGTGCATGTGTGTATATATTTATGTGTGTATGCATATGCATGTATGTATATGCATAGTGCATGTGTGTATGCATATGCATGTGTATGCATATGCATGTATGTATACGCCTATGCATGTGTGTATGCATATGCATGTTTATGTGTGTGTATGCACATATGTGTGTATGTATATGCATATGCATGTGTGTATGCATATGCATTTGTGTATATGTGTATCTATATGCATGTGTGTATACATATGTATGTGTGTATGCATATGCATGTGTGTATGCATATGCATGTGTGCATGCATATGCATGTGTGTATGCATGTATTTATGTATATGCATGTGTGTATGTATATGCAGTTTGTGCATCTTTGTATGTATGCATATGCATGTGTGTATGTGTGTATGCATATGCATGTGTATGTGTGTATGTACATGCATGTGTGTATGTATATGTATATGTGTGCATATGTATGTATGCATATTCATGTGTGTATGCACATGTGTGTGTATGCATATGCGAGTGTGTATGTATATGTATATGTCTCTCTGTGTCTCTCTCTCTCTCTCTTTATGTTTCTTTAGATCTCTCTATTTCTTTCATCTCTCTCTCTATGTCAATCAAAAACAAAACATCACTTACATCGACGTAATTGTTTGGATCATTGTCATCAAAATCCACTTAACATCCTTAAATGCTCTTCATAATATGAGACATATAGGGGCATTCCCCCAAATCCCCATAATCTATGATATAAAGCATGGTAATGATATCTTCCTTGTCTTATTTTTTCTTTTATTTTATGGACCATATATTCTATGAACGCACTGAATTGAGAGGAATAATAAGTACAAAGTATTGTAATAGCTAGGCATGATTCTATTAACTAGGCATCAACCCCACAAAAGTGTATTGTTCACAAGGTATCGGATGAATCGCATCTACATGGGCAAGTGAGTGGATAGAAGACACTCTTTTCCTGAATCCTCATTCTATTAGCTAGACATCATGGTTTCATAGTTCCAACATGCGTCCCGATCAACTGGAGTTAACGCAAGTGCAAACATGTCGGCTGCTTCGAAAAACTAAACGAAATCCCCATCATCTATCCTATAGGCCATCGTAATGAGATCGTCCGTGGTTCATCATTTCGTTTATTTATGGACCATATCCGTGAAAACAGATAATTTGAGGGGAATCATCAATGCAAAGTATTGATTTCTAACCAGATCAACAAGGCATGGTTTCCACAAGTCGGAAGTGTTTATTTCATATCCCAATAGTTGAGTGAATGCATTCTTCAATGTGCTGACATGAAATTATAAATCTGTACAGCTTCTTAGAAAATTATCAATTAATCAATAGCCTTTCCTAGGCTAGTATAGAACTATCTAGAGATTCTCATAGCCTATCCGCTTACTTCTTGTAAGCCCTTAGAGAAAGTCACAATCATAGGGTACGTACCATACGAAGCTTACAATTGCTCACGTTTGTACCTATGTCAACTTGGCGCTTGAAGAAATATGCTGCTAGAAATTATTCTCAAAGTTCGTTTACCCATTTGTATTAGACTATCCTCTCACAGATGTCGCTTGCTTGATTCAATGTCTTCCCCATAAATGTCTAGAGAAATGTGTTTTTTCTACCAGCATTAGGCCCAAATATAAATTCATAGAGATCTAGCAATAATATATATCCCCTTGTCCCATCCTATGAGAATGATCTATGGCGTAAAAAGCACCTCTAAAAGGATGAAAGAAAGATATATTTACGATATACGCTATGGCCTCATCACTCTCTTTTTACGTGTCTTGTGTCGGTTACGTTTA